>JAOBBB020180708.1:0-12070 GCA_025331005.2 Zoanthus gigantus
TCAAACAAAGCCAACTACTGAAGATTAAAAGTCAAATTCTCTCAAATTTGTTCAATGAAAAGTATGGGCTCAGGTTGTGAGAATTTAAAAATACAACTGGCACTGAAAGGGTTAAACTACCATAAAAATTAGTGAGCCTGATTGCTAACTGTATTTAACTGAATTACATCTGTGAAAAACATTTATTTTATTTTTTTATGCCATACCATTATTCTTTAATCTATCTCGTATCACACCACTGTATGCATCAGCAAAAGAGAACTTATCAATGTTGGAGAAGAATCTTGGATTATTGTGCTTTAAGTCTTTAAACACGGTTTCTTCATATATTTTGTTGTTGAATGGCAACAATAAATTAACTCAAGGATGGAATTTTATTTGATATTGAAACTAAAAAAACGAAACTGATTTGGATATCTGAGTTCAACGTTTGCTTATACGAAAACATTTGGAAGTTATAAGTCGGGCATCTCAAAACTTGAGCCGAAAGTACAGCTTATAGGTCTATTCGAAAAATTTAATGTTCTTTTTGAATTAAACGTGATCAGATTTTTGCACAACTTAAAAAGTATTGCGTTTAGAAATTTATGCAGTGAAAGACAAAATTTTGAGGCGAGGTTGTAAGTTGTCGGGAATTGTTTTCCTCAAAGAGGCGTTTGAAAACATATCTCAGTTTAAAGTTTCATTAAGTCGCTCGCGATGTATTATACAAAAGCTTTAAATTGTATGGATAGAGAACAGATAATTACATTGCGTGGTGTATTAATAGAGATAGGGCAACAAATATAAACATTTTCATGCAACGAGAATAAATGGCAAACATTTACCTCCTTGTCGCTTTGTACTCGTCTTTCAAGTTTAGCAATCAAATCGCTAACACTCAATGAATTACGAGTCTTTGGTTCCACTGCGTTTAAAACTGACTGGTTGAAGAATAATCTGTCCTCAATGTGTTGCTGTGTCATTTCTTTTATTTTCTCAAAACTTTTTTCATCTGGTTTTTGTTTTGCATTGTTGCCAATTGCAACTTCCTCGAATGTTTCGTGGGGAATATTCTGAAACACCTCGGATAATTTCTGAATCGAGGCTTTGTAGCGAGTCAATGTCTTCTCAATTTCAATCTTTAGTGCTTCGTGCAATCTCATGCAATATGTTGCGGAAGATATGCTGCCCATCCTGACCAAAGTATGTTGTGAAAACCCGTCCAGTACACATGATAACATGTTCACTCTATCCTTCAATCTGCCATAAAGACCTGTGTCCACACGTGCGCAAACAAACAAAATGTTTCTCATAAATTCCTTTGAGCGAGCACTGCAATATGTTTGGTTGTTGAATTTGAGTAACTCCGTGAAGTATTTGACAAGATGTTGAACAACATCTTCGCAGTTTAGATTTTTGATAGAAAATCCATTAGAAGAACAGTCGCTGTATATTTTCATGTATAGCGCTGAAAGAACAGACAGACTATTGGGTATGTCATTGTGTAACTCTTCGATATCAACGCGGTTTAAAATGAGCGTTAAAACTTCACCTGGAAGTTGGTTAATGATTTTTGTCAGTTCATCGTAGCTTTTCCTCTCGATTCTTAAATTTATTTTGCCGACAACTTTCAGCGCTAAAATCCTTCCATCATGAGCGCTGTTATGGTTCCTGTCAGTTGTGGAAGACATGATTACTTGGAAATTTGTTGCTGAAAACAACGACTCTGATTGCACAGAAGCAGTGGAATATCGTTTAGCGTACGAATTTTTGCCATTTTCATAATCAAACGTATTGACTGAATGATTCAGTGACATATTTTATCTTTGAAGGAGTTCTGTAACCGTTTGCTATTGTATGGATCGATAATATTGGACCACACGGTGAAATGGAATGCTCATTATCGCCTTGAGATGCGAATCCTTCTTTATTTGTATGCAAAGTTACAAAAAGTGTTCATAGTTTGTACAGTTTTATTTATGCAAAAGCTGCCAATACCTTAGTTCCGATTAATAAAGCATTTGTAAACATCCGGCATTTCGCTACAAGGATTGATTGGTGTCAAATAAGACAATTCTATTTTAAGGAATCTTTAGTTAAACAAGGAGCCACTAAAAAGATTTAAATTTTCGATACGACTTTTAATTTCAACATGGTGATATTAAAATTTGGAGTAGTTATTTGGATCAACTTCGTATTGATGTCAAAATGTTACTGAGCACAGAACTGATAGCCGTATGGTTAAGCTTAGCGTATGTCAGTTCTAAAAACATCTGATTTCCTTTTGAAAATTTTTCTTACTTTTTTAATCAACAAAAACGAGTTGATCATTTCGGATGACCGAATCATATTCTGTATTACAAGATAAATGCAAATGTTAAAGGTATTGCTTTCTTTCAGTTAGTATCCTAAATTTGTAAACATCCAAATAACTTTCAGTGAAACCAGCGAGATTATAAACCATTCAACCATGCAAGCAACCAATCAGTTTTCAGTGCAGCTTTCAGCCTAGAACATCTTTTAATTTGTTTTAATTGTCTGTGCTTCTTGATCATTTAAACGAGTATAACTGAACTGCTTTTGGAATTTTCCCTCTCATTAATCAGCGACCTCATTTGCTTTTTAGTTCACTTTATGTTATACAAAATAACAAATTGTAAAGGAAGCTCAGTGTTTTCAATTGTACTCAATTCTTCTAATTATTCAATTGTACATGTTTCGTATTCTTATTAAGTTGTACTCAAGTTGATCTGATCTGTTTTCCGAATTAGAAAAAAAGAAAAAACGTTTTTAAACTAAAACAAGTGATATTTAATGTAGTTTATGTAAAGGCAACGTAAAATTTATTGTACTTTTTTAAAAATAGTTTTAAGTTTTTATTATATAAAAAAAGATCAAGTTTAAAGTGAGATCTCGTCTTTATGTTTAAAAGATTAAATTAAATTAAATTAAATTAAATTAAATTTAGATTTTATATGAATGTTATTGACAATAACGTCTCATAACGAAATGAGAACAAGGTTTTCAGTCTCTAAATGAGCCAGCGTATTTAATAATCTGGGCCTGGTTCCTCAAACCCGATTAGTGCTAACCCAGGGTTAAATTTTTAATCCATGTTCCTGTTTCCTAGCTTCTATAGCTTGCTTTGGGTTAAAATTTTGGAGTTGATATGTTTCTTTTATTGGTAAAACTGGACAATATTTTGTAAGCATCACAAAGCTTTACTTATGACAAAATTACTCTTTTGAGTTTTGTCTTAATCCAGGATTAAGTTAAACGGAGTTTTGAGGAACCGACCCCTGTTCAAGAGCTAGAATATAAGCCAAAATTGATTCTGCTTTAACGTACCTCCGAGACCAAAAAGGCGGAATGTGTGTTTAGAATACCCTTTGATTAGACTAATTTGAAACGGTTTTAAGAGGAAAATATATTTTAATACCTTATTTTTGTTGGCTACTTTTTGAACTATCAATTATATATAACAAAACACTGACACCCCAGCAGTACTTTCGGCAGTGATCAAGAAATTTCAACTGTACAACATTGAATATATATCTGAACAGACATAACTAGAATGCTGCTGAAAACATGTAGCTTGATTATCAAATTTCAAAACTCGGTTTAAAACTCCATTAAATACAACGCTGTTTTTTAACCACGACTTTAGACTTCTTAGTTTTCAATCTCTCTAGAAACTTTAGGATTTTGGACGAGCAGCTATTAATGTACAAAGTGTACTTGTTAGTCATCATTGTACTGTCTATTACAAGTAGACACCGCAAAAGGAACTCTCCATTAACGTATCACCGTTTTTTTATACTTATATAAATCGATTGTAAATAGTATATATACAATCAATTTACATATAGGCCAAGTTGTCGCCAATCTGACATGACTTGTCGGTATCCTCTTTTAAAAATAATTCTCAGGTCGACTTTCTTTATGTTTGTTACGTCGATTATCACGTGCCAACAGCTTTATGACTAAAATAAAACGGTTTCAAGGCTTGTGTCGTGGTTTTCAACAAATACATGGAAGTTCTTTTTATTATTAATACCCGCGCTGTTGCTATGCAAAATTAAGTATATATAGCACATGCGTGCTAGAGTGGTAGTTAAGTTGAAGTCATGCTGGCCACTATTAGATATGAGCTTTAAGTCCACATTGATAGCTGGCATTATCCCTTAAATCTACCATAAATAAAAGTGAGTCTAAGTTTAGCAGCCATGGACAGCTGTTTCGGCTCTTTTTGGGCCTCGTCAGCATGGCATACCTAACAAACATTTCGCACAAGCATTTCGCTTTCATGGCTGCAGTGCAAATTTGACAACTTTGCTATGTTTACACATCTCCTGCGGAATCAGTTTTTGGTATTCAAAAAAACTTTACTTTCTCCCTTTATATAACAGAGAAGTATCTTTAACGGCATACATACTTTACAAAATTCCCTCTAAATCTGGGCTTGCATTCGTTTACTGCGTTATTTTTTCGAGATAACAGCAACAGTTGTTGTTATTACTTTATAGCCGTGATTTATGTTTGGCTTGGATTTTTGTGCTTTGACGTGTTAAACAGCGGTTTAAGTAATTTGCATAACGCTGTCGAATGTAAAAACGTATTGACTTGCGTTGGCGTCGGAATTGGAATATATTTTGTTAGTTGAAGTGTCGCGCTTCGGTTAGAACGCGTCCGAGACCGGAGTTTTGGGAAACTTCCGAATGAGATAAAAAGAAACCAAATTAACACAGGGGATTTCGGTATACGATAAAGGAATTAAAAAAAAAAGATTGTTTACTCAAATCAGATTCTTCTAAGTTTACGCTATTCATGTTGGTCAATTCCCTTTATAGTGAGTAAACATTGACTGAGTAATATGACAGCCGCAGAAATCATGCTGATAAGAGCCTGGTTAAACGCGGCTCAGACTGTTATTGCATGTATGTTGATAAGAAAACCAGTTTCTATTCAGACTTTAAGAAATGCCGTAAAGACAATAAGTATAAGTATATCATTTTTCTACAAACTTTGGCCATATAATTGTTCTTAAAACGAGCTGCAGTGAATAATTTTGTTGTTGAATTGGTAAGAATACGGCCACATGAAACATGGAGAAAGAAATACCGCAGGAAATGCTTGTGGCAAACCGCAATCTAAAGTCTAGCAATATTAATGAGCGGCTGCAACAACTTGATGAAAATCAAAACCAACTCCTACCCATCCAAGAAGATAACCTGTTAGAACTTAAAAAAGAACTCGGGTTAATTGATGGAGATGGAAACGATTTCTATACACAGTTTTCACCCTCGATGGCAGCGGAGGATTCTGTTTTTGCAGTGAGCACTGCAAGTGACGCCGACAGCGGATTCACGCCGTTTGATTCACCACTAACCGATGAGGAGAGAATCCTCCTGGAACAATGTACAATTGGATCGCCTGTTTCTTTCAGCGCGAGAGCGGATCGGACCAGTATACGATCGTCACAGTCCCTAGATCAAATAACTGATATCCTCATAAGGGATTTGGAAGGATTTAACCTTAGCACACTAGAAACGTGCGAAGAGCAAAGCATGGATGTAAGAGCTCAGTTGAACCAAAAAGATTCCATAGAATACAAAAGGGAGATTTCTAAGTACGGCGCGGATGATAAAAGAATGAGCTGCGAGGGGAACTCGCAAGAGAGATCTTGTATAAGTTCTCGTGAAGGTACTTCAAACAAGTTTAGACAAACAGAAAATGACCTCAAGTTGAGCGGGATCGAGAGTGCAGCACTTGTAGTCGCCTCTCCTGGAACTAATGTCCAGGCTGAGTTTGAGAAAGTGAACCAGGTTTCTTACGATAGATCAAACTTAGGGAGTTTTTCAAGCAAAGTTTCTTGTACGTCCTCCCTTAGTTCGGAATCTGTTGCGACATCTTCCGACTCTGGTTTAGCAGGAAAAGATGGCGAAATCGTCCAAAATCGTTATTTTGTTGTGGTGGCTATTGATTTCGGGACAACGTTTAGTGGATATGCGTTCGCTTTTACAAGAGATGGCGACAGTATTCATATGGCATGGTTAGCGCAGTTGTAAGATTTCTGCCTTCTGACAATAAGGTCCCCAGTGCGACCTTCTTTCCCGCCTAAGCTAACTCAGCTTTCCATCCTTCCGGGTTAACTGAATGAGTACCAACATCTGCTGGGAGCTAACCTGCGATGGATTAGTGTGCCCCGTCCAGGGGGAAACAAAGAGTCACATCCGCTTAACACTGCAGTAACCGGAGGTAAGCGCTGGTTCCATGGGCCACCTGGCTCATAAAGTATTTAGCTTTTTATTAGAAGGATAAGGACATTTTATACTCACAAAAAACACACAACTGATATATACACTTCATATATTGTACAGTATCATTGGGAGAATGATATCTGTATTAAATTATTAAACTCATTCTATAATTTATTACAAACACCACCTTTTGACACAAACATTAATGCTTTCATTTGGATTTCGTTGCAGTGTTACTTACCAAGTAGGGGCACCAGTGCCCATAACTGGACTGCAGTTTGGAATGCGAGTGGATTTTGGTTACGATTGCCTAATCCCAGCTGACTTCAACGTGGATGTAAGGAAATTTTTATTTAGCCCTAATTAAGGCTTAGATTGTTTTTAACAATAGCAGCAACTTTATGATGTACTATTACCAGTAACTTTAATATTTACTACTTGTAATAGCTATCTCTAAGTGCCAACGAGTAAGACAAAAGCACGAGGGCGACAAAACTAAGCTATGCAAGTACTAAGAACTGGCGCTGTCGTTTTACTATTTGAAAAAAATGAACTGAAATATCTCAGCGTGTACTTTACGTGTGAAAACCATTCGAATATAAGAATTTTCTTGTAACATTTTGTTTTGCGTATTAAAATGTTTCTCTTTGACGGAAATCTTCATCAGCTCTAACACTTGTCAGATAAAATGTCTTTGATAATTGGCTAAGCCACTGTTTGTTCATTGAAAGTGTTTCTGTGATTGGCTCACACAAAATTTAATGTTACATATACATTAATTTACATTGAGGTAATATATATTTTTAATATATTGCAACGATTTTCACTGACTAGTGGAACCGGCCCAAATGTTGCATGTATTGTCACGGCGAAGCTTCAGCCCGGCTGAAACGACTGCTCTGCTGCGCCCACGTTGCAATCTGAACAGCGGAAATTACAAACTGTTGTCATTTAGAGAAATTCACGCCCAGAGTTTGAATCTCGGCCCGGGCTGAGTTGCGTCATATAATCAAAAGAAAAATTCATCCCTGGACCCGGCTCAGATCTCAGCCCTGAGTTTAACGTACCAAATTAAACATTCGATGACCAAAGAAACCCAAACTTCGTTTGAAGTGGTTGAGTGACTACCTATGATAAAACATAGTCTTTCAGTTTACAAAAAGAAATAAAAGTATTTCAAACGCGTAAATTGACTTGGCCAGTTCTTGTTCTTTGCGAGTTTCAAGTTCATTTTAAAAAATGCTAGCGGCGACGGGAGGCGCCCGATGCATTGGGAATGTGAGAACAACATTAACAGAAAATTTAGAATAATGACAACGAAAACGAGAAACGTAGCAAGTTTATAGGTGAGGCATTGAAATCAATTATGACCATGGTAACAATACTGGATAACTTATTCTTAATTACGATTTCACTAGAGAGTCATTCTTTTCATCGATTAATTCTTAAAAAAACACACAACACCTTTTAAACTGATACTTGCAAACATGTTTCGGCAAACCTTTGCCTTCTTCAGTGCGAAAATGGATTACTTATATAGCTACAATGACAAGCATATATATAAAAAGAAATAGAATTAATTATAATAAATCGTGAACAATGGTACAAAAGAAACCCTTGAAAATTATAAGGACAATTTTAAATTAACATGTTTCACTTGTTGGTTGAGAGAGGGTTTCATTAAATTAATGTAAATTCCAGTCGATTAATTCCAGTTGCTTAATCTAATCTTGATTACCATGTAAAACTATGGCGAAGTCGCTCAGAGTATTTATCCGCAACTGTCCAAAATCATGCTTCCTTGTAACTATGATGAACTTCAGCAAACAAAATAGTCTTTTTGCAGGGTCACTGTTTTGGAGGCGCAGGCTATGTTGGTGTTGGCAAACCTAAGTTCTTTTTTGCGGAAATTACAGCGTTAACGATAGGAAAAATTTTCAGAATGATGGGACTAAGAGTGAAACTGCCCAAGCCAATCGACGAGACAGGTTTTACAGAGACATGTCAGGTAATTTTATTATCGTCTTGATCATCTTGATAATAATCATCACTATCAATGTCATTATCACAATCATTCTCCTCATCGTCTCCGCTACCATCATTTTTATTATAATGTATTTTTAGTAGGGCAGTTGCACTTCGTTAGTTTCAAGTCTCAATGCTGCAAATACCCGAAATTGTTCGAATTAGCGGGGATTCGAAATAATCTTTTTAGTTTGCAACAATCGTTTTTGTAGCTTTTTAGATTTCTGACTCTTTCTTGATGATGAAGAAAAGCTATTTTACGTGACGGCATGTTTGATCAGCTCCTTCAGTGGCAAACAAACTAAACAGTGAGATATTACCAAAACAACTGATATCCATTGTCGCGAGCTCTGATTGGCTTCCGTAACTCGCGATATCCAAGATTAGTATTTACCAAAGCAACTGATATCCAGTTGTCGCGAGCTCTGATTGACATTATTTTTCAAGACTTTTCAAAGGTTCACATTGTATTGTTTCTTGAAAATAAAGAGCATTTCTATCTATTATTTTGGTAAATACTAAAACCCTTTTCCTCAGGGTCGTTGCTTAGCGCTAGATATATATACCTCCCCTTTGGGGATTAGTTGTCAACTATCAGCCATCAATTTGGAATTTGAAACATTCTGATGTTTACCAGTTAGCTTTGTTGGTAGTTCTAGGTAGAAATTAGTCCAAGGAAAAGCACAATCCTTTTCCGACCCTTTTGGGTCATTAGAGCCGGTGCTTATTTCTGGTTTCCGTAGTGTGAAGCGAACGAGAGTTTGACTCCCCTTGTACGGGCGCTAATCCATCGCGTTAAGCTCCCATGAGTAGGTGCTGCAGTAACCGACCTCGGAAGAATGGAAAGTTGAGTTAGTTTTGGCGGAAAGTTAAAGAAGGTCACACAGGGATTCGAATCTCGGCGGGCCAGGTATCAAATCCGGAAACTTGTGGTTAGAAGGCAAAGATCTTAGCAACTGTTCCAACTGTACCGCCATAGCCTAAAGAAAAAAAAACCGGGTAAAATTAAGGAAAACTAATTTTTGTAACCGAACAAATGACGTGAAAATGACTTTAGCTGACGTCGAAACGTCGTCAGATAAACATGATATCGCTTAGTTTTATAGTTAAATTGTTGAATAAGAATCGTCTTATCCAAAATAGAGTTAATTAGAAAAAATAATACTATATCATATTTTTTGTAGAATAGCATTAGCATTAACCGGTGTAGTAACACTATACTATATACATGTATAGCACATACTTGTACACATTTAAATTTGTAACAATAGTAATTGAAGCACAATAATAATAGTGATAATGTTAGTCGTAGTAGCAAATGTAGCAGTAATAGCTGTGTGATAGTTTTAGGTCAGCGTCAGTGATTTGGGGTGTAAACGTTTGCCCATTTCCCAGGTTTCTCGTGCTGATGAGGACGTTGACCTAAGGATCGCTGGCGGACCGTATATCTTGGAAGGTTTTATTCTAAAAGGAAGAGTCAACATTTTTGGATGGGAGATATTTGCAAATATCAAAATCTCGAGCAACGTAAGTTCTGCTATTTACCTTAGATATTAAAAATCAAGTTTTAAGAATTTTAATAAAAAATTCTACTCATTTCGAAATTGTTCTTTGTTTTGAGGAACGCTCAGTCCGACTTTGGATATTCGTATAAATGCAAATTTCTAGAAAACATTTACCTACCCCTCTCCTGGTTGACGGTTAAAGTTGTGGTTTAAGAAAAGTTTAGATTTAGACACAGACTGTGGTATATTAATCCGGAAAAAATGCATCAAGAATCTAGAATGTCGATTAAAAATTATGCAAGAAACAAATAACGGTAATAATGTGATATTTCATATTTCGTTGTTTAAAGTGCGTATGAAAAAACAAGTTTGGCTCAGTTGTTAGTTTCAGTTCTGAATGTTTTCGTTATCATTAGACATTGTCCCTTTTCAACAAAGCACGCAATAGAAACAAACCTTGTCCCGTCTAGTTTGAACCACTGGCTACGTCATCAGAGCCAAATTCGCCACCAGTCTCTCGAGACACCTGTTTGGCCTTTTCTAGCTACTTTAATCAGCAAAAAAACTGTTTTAAAAGTTTTTTACCAACTCAAATGTTTTATTTCGTAATGAGAGTGTTGTAACCTTTCATTTTCTGCAAAAATGTTTGTACTTTATATGCACTTTAATGCAACAGCACCATCTGAAATTGTACAACGATCTTGGAAGAGTTTGAATTTACATAGTAGTGATGTTTTAGAAAGCAATTGTAAATTCCTTCACGCGGTAAGTCCCAAGTTCAAAATGAGCTACTGGTATTTAATAACAATATCTTTAATTGAAATACTAGGAACCCCTTAAGTGCAAATAAATTTTCCTTAGTTTTACAAGGAAAATATATATTGAGGGACCATACAATAACTTTGTGCGGTTATGCTGAATTTTGTAAATTTAGTCGGTAAATAATAGTAGTAAATTCAATATAACAAAAATTCAACAACACGTGTAATTTAGAACCATTAAACGTTAAGTGTTAGTGAACATTAAAATTGTTTTCTTTTTTATCACAGTTATATTAAAATTCATCCCGAAGCGTGCTTTGTCCAAATGAAATTTAACGCTTGTGAAAAAGTTTTTTGTACGTTGTTTCGACGTTTTATAATATGAAGTTATATATACTTTGATGGTTGATTGTATTCTGTTTTATTTTATTTTTTTTTCACCGCAGTTTTTTACCTGGGCCCGGATGCTCGAAGGGTTGTTACTCGTGGTACCACGAGTCAACTTTTGGGTTCGATTTCATTTTCTTTTTTCTTCATGTCGCGATTAGCGATTCGGTCCAGTGACTGCCATATTTGGGATTTGTCCCCGGTCCCACGCGTACCACGAGTAAAGGCTTAATGAGTCTTTCGTTAACTCTTAACTCAGAGTTAAATTTGCTAACTCAGAGTTAAAATTTAACTTTGAGTTAGTTTCTGTTTCTCGGAAGCCGGTTAGCGCAAAATCTGAGTTAAACTGTGAGTTAAATCGAGATGAGATTAACTCAGGTATCGAGGTTAGTAAACTCAGAGTTAAGCTCAGAGCTAATCAAATTAACTCTGAGTTAAAGTTAAAGTGAACATTTTTGCACGTGACGTCACTACCATATGCAAACTAAGTGTCCGCCATTACACTGCCCCACTGAAGTGTGAAATTTATGTAAAGTGAGGCCATTTCTTGAGTATTATCAAAAACGGTCTATCAATCACGATAAATGTCTGAAACCAAACTATCTAAATATGCTAGCGAATGAATGACGCTTTTGTGGACATGTGGCTCGTAGCTGTTCAAGATGGAAGGATTTTTTCTGCACATTGCTTAGGCTGTAAGGCGGGTTTTGCCCAGTCATGTTCTCACATTGCCAGTGCTCTATTTTACATCGAATGTTGGACACTAATCCACAGAGAATTGACCTGTAGGCAAGTGAAGTGCACATGGCTTCTTCCAACTTATGTCAGTAAAGTTACATATGCAAGTGCTCGGGATACTGATTTTACCTCTGCTAAAAAGTTGAAACATAATTAACCTTAACAATAAGATTGAGTCTTTTGATGGTGAAAGTGTAAGTTCTAACAAAAATCAAGGCGTTAATACAGGAGCAAACGACACGAAGCTTGTCGTTTCAGTGAAGGAAATGAACTTTTCAAGAAGCTGAATCAGTGCAAAGAAAAGGCTGTATTATTGAGTTTATTCGATCCTTATGCAACAACAACAACAACAACAACAACATTTTATTTACCTCATATTTGAATTGTTCACAATAATATTTGTTGGTTAATA
>JAOBBB020180792.1:0-12070 GCA_025331005.2 Zoanthus gigantus
TAATTTTAAAAAAACTTCACAGAGTTAATCTACTATACAAATAGATTTAAACAAAAATAGGTTAGTTTTAGCATTCAGTTCTCCTTTCAAAAGTCAGCGGTTGTTTATGACGTACGATACTAGAATGATTAAAAACGAAAACGAGGAAAAACATGGTTACTGTGCGGCTTTTGGTTGCTATAAAAGAAAAACAACTTCGCAAGACATAGATTGCCCAAAAATATCAAGATTTCGAAACACACCGCCATATTTAAGCTCTGGATATCGTAACCTACGTCATACCATACCGCTGACAATCTCATTAGCGACCACGGTATCAAACCTTCTCTTGAGAGTTTTCTTAGTTTCTATATTCAATTTCTCAATGTAATTTGACTTTAATTTTTTAAAAAAAACTTCAGCGTTAATTTACTATGCCAATAGATTCAAACAAAAATAGGTTAGATTTAGCATTCAGTTCTCGTTTAAATTCTTATGGGACGGAAAAGGAGACAAAATATCAAACGTTCTGTAATGGCAAACGCTTATGAAGAGGGAAGAGTAAACATGATAGTCATAGAATTTTTCAATCGCGCTCTTAAAGCAACATATTTCGACGATACCAACAAGGAAAATGGAGATCTGTTTTGACTATAATCTTCGCGAAATAGGAGGAAACGAAGCTTTTGTGTATAATTTAAGTAAAAAAAGATTTAAACCTTTTTAATGTTAAAGACAAATTCGTATACGAAATTCTCGAAATATGGACAAATTTGCATTTCCTACAAAATCTGGAATCATCTGATAGCTTTAACGATCAAGATCTATGGAACAAGTCATTAATTGGAATAGAAACTAAGCCAGTTTTTTTGAGAGTTGGAACAAAATAAAGGTCACGAAAGTTAAACATCTATCGAGAGAAAGATCTCACCCCATGTTCTTAAGGCACGACGACTTTGAAATCAAATACAAAATATCTACTCCTATTCTTCAGTTTTAAGGGCTCTTATCCAGAGTTAACTATTTAAAAAAGCAGATTAATCAACAAAAAAAAAAAAAAAACTCCATAAACAAACAAACAAAGCTTTAATACAAAAAACGTTTTCTTGCCACTGTACAGCTAAGGAATTTTATAAAACACTTGTAAATATAGCAACCAAACCTTCAAACATTCAATGTAAGTGAGAGTCAGATCTAGAATGTAAACAAGAATTAGAAGATGAAGATGGAACGAATTTTTTTCAGAGATTTACGCATTGTCAAAAGTACCAAGTTGAGAAACTTCCAATTCAAATTATTACATAGAAAAGATGCTACAAACTCTTTCCTACATAAAACTGGCATTAAAGATTCTATAATTTATGCTCTTTTTGTGAAAAAGAACCCGAAACACTAGTGCACTATTTGTGGTCTTGCAAAAAACAAGCATTTTTTGGACTGACCTAGAGAATTGGTTACATTCGACAAAAATGTTGGGACAAAACAAAACTATCAATAAGCTAGATGCTATTGGCCTCAATACAACAATAGGAAACTCATACATTGGCTTTTGTAAATTAGATATTTCATCTACACGTTCACAATCAAGGAAACAGCGCCTAGGTTACCTACCTTTCTATCGCAGCTACAAAATTATGCCAATATTGAAAAAGAAATTCAAGACAAAGACTTTGACGATAAGTGGAATAAGTCAGGATTTCCCAAATGTCTCCAAAACCGCAACAAATGATAAAAAAAGTTGCAGCAAAAGCAGAAATGACCCTAACAGAAACTTAACAGAAACCTAGTCATCACATATTTGGACAACTTTATTCTTAATGCTTAACCGCCATTACATTAATATTCAGTTCCTCTGTCTCGATGTTATTTGTAAAATTTAACTTTCTTTTTTGCTCTGTTTGACTATATATTTTAAATTTAAAAAAAATTAATTAATTAATTAAAAAAACAAACAAAAAAAGGTGGCGCACTCCCAGTTCAGTTCTGATAATTTAGTCATTTTTTACATCTATTTGTGCGTTAGAATAAAATTCATAGCTCGAATTTTAAAGCAAATTTTGAGTTGTGTGTGTGAAAATGTTTACAAAACTCGAATTTTACAGGGCCGGAAAATTTGAGTTGTGTGTGAATAATTTTACACGTATCATGTGACATTTTCCTCAGATAATTCGATATCCAATCGATTCTAGCGACCGCCTGAAAATTTAGTAACAGCTCCGATATTTTAGCGGTGTCTCGAGTTTTTACCAACAAGTTCTGAGAATCTGACAATAGCACTAGAATGCTACCGATAGCCATGAAGTTTTAGCGACAGCTATTGATAACAAATAATGGTTTTGACACAAATTTAGCAACAGACCCGACATTTTAGCAGTATCCCGAGTTTTTAGCAATAAGTTCTGAGAGTCTGACGATAGCACTAGAATGCTACCGATAGCCATGAAGTTTTAGCGACAGCCATTGATAACAAATAATAGTTTTGACATAAATTTAGCAACAGCCCCGACATTTTAGCAATATCCCGAGTTTTTAGCAATACGTTCTGAGAATCTGACGATAGCACTAGCATGCTAACGATAGCCATGAAGTTTTAGCAACAGCATTGATTTTTTAGCGATGGCCCTAAGAATTTGTCGACAGCAAGTAATGGTTTTGACACACATTTAGCAGCAGCCCCGATATTATAGCAGCAGCCCCGACATTTCAGCGGCATCCATGATATTATAGCGATAGCCCTAGTATTAAGCGTCAACAAATTTTAGTTTTGACACAAATAACATGCCATAATGACACACGCACATCCCCTTTGAGGGTTCAAGTGTTTGTTTCTGAAAAAACGCTCCTTAACCCTTTCAGTCCCACTCAGTTATCAACCGCCAACTTCTCCTTACATAACACATACAAAATAATACATTTGGTAATAAGATATTGAGAACTGATCAAACAAAGCACACTACTTAAGATTAAAAGCACAATTATTTCAAATTTGTTCAATGACAAGTATGAGCTCAAGTTGGGAGAACTGAACAATACAACTGGGACTGAAAGGTTACACACTTTTTTTCATAACAATCCAGGTTATAAGAATCATGAGACTCAGATTTCAGAAATTTTAAGAATCATACTGAGGCTCGATCACTCGACCACTCTGGTTTCACTGCTTCAACAAAATGAGGACATATTTCGGTTGTGATTCCATGTGGGTTTTCACATCTTTCTCATGAATTTTGTACTTGTAAACGTTTGCTAGACACAATAGCCTCGTTCCCGTGTGATGACCGCTGAATCGCTGGCTCAGACGTGCTAACAGCTATTATCTAAGGCTCAAAATGTCAAAAGTTTAAGAATCGCGAGGCTCGGGAAAAAAGTATGATTCTTATAAAAAAAAGTGTGTACGCAGCGCCTAAATTTCACATAGCTCATAAGAAAATGCGAAAATAATGAATCTTTTATATCTTTTATATTTTTTACCGTTTTTAAATATTTTTACACTTCCGTACATATTTTGATGTCGCGTATTTCCATCTTAGTTGTATTTTATTGTTTTCATAAAAAAAATTTCACACTTCTATTTTGTATATATATTTTCAATTCGCGCATTTTACCTTAGTTTATAAAGGCTTTAATCTGGAGGCCGAAAGCTTACAGTTTTTAATATTTAAACCAGAGAACGCTTTTTAGATATCAATATGTCTTCTCTTTGTGTTTTGCATTGTTTATCATCAATTGTATTTAACCGCTTTTAATTTGTTTAACTGGATGCCGGCACGCGGTAAGTAAAATGTTTGATTGGACGAATCGCTCCTTTATGCTCTTGCCAAACGCACTAAACATATCACTAAACAAAACTCGACTTCTTAAGAGTGCACAAAGTCGAAAGCGTTTGCCCATCTTGTTTTATAGTCGCGTTTGCTAACAATAAAGCTTTCAGTCATTAATCATTTGTAGGGCTACTGATTATTTCTTTTGTTTTCCAGGATGTTCAATTATGTTGAGAGTGTTTGGTCGTTTGGCTGGCCACTTGACGTTTCGGTTCAGTTGGCGCATGCGCAGTGAGTGGATGTGATGTCCAAATGCTTAGAGCGTTTGACCGCCCACGACTGAATATGAATGGCAATTACCAATACTGCTCTACGAAAGTCGAGTGATGTTCAGAGCGTTTGACCTTGAACACCCTACGACAGAACATGAATGGACAATGAGTATCATTACTCTGTGAAAGTCGAGTGATGTTTAGTTAATCGTTCAGAGCGTTTGTTCACCCCACGACTGAACATGTTACCAGAGATACGGCAGGCGGAGTAATGGTGTTTGCTCTGATCTTCCAATTTTGACGTCTCATGTTCTGCTCTTCTGTGACCCACTTTTAAATATTGGATGCAGGAGATTTGAGGAGATAATCAATCATTTCGTTGTGCTCGTATAATGGTTGAGCTTCAAAGCCCAGACAACCAGACAAACAAAACAACAGGCGAGATCACGTAGGAGACAGCAAAAAGCCAAATATATCAGAAACATTGTCGTGAAGTGGTGAAACAACTTAAAGACTTGCAGCAAATTCCTTAATTCTCTCGTACACAACTTGATCCTTAAAAAGGTAAAAAAAAAAACAAAACAAAACAAAACAAAAATTACCATAAGTTTAATAACAACCTTATCATCATCACCATCGTCATCATCATCATCATCATCAATAACAACAAAATACGACTTGCTGGTTATAGAGCGACAAAAACAGCTGTTTTCTATCAACAACTTAGAAATATACTACACACAACTTAAAAATAAACTACATACAACTTAGAAATATACTACACACAACTTAGAAATAAACTACATACAACTTAGAAATAAACTACATACAACTTAGAAATAAATTACATACAACTTAGAAATAAACTACATACAACTTAAAAATATACAACATACAACTTAACAATATACAACATACGGCTCTGTAACACTGGCATCTTTAATTTATACAGGAATGAATAAAACCCAACAGAGCTTATCGCTAAGGTCGATGCTAAAAGTACTGCAATCGATGGTGAACTTTTGATTAAGAATTTTTCGCATGGACTCCTAGCGAATTCAGTTGAACAGCTATTTATCACAACAGTCAACAGAAAATTTTATTGGACTCGATGGCGAATTTTGATCACGGTCTTTGCTTCGACTCCCAGCGAATTCAATTGAAGAGCTTATATATCACAATAGAAAACTTTACCTGACTCTGTGGTGAAATTTAAATTTATCAAGATTTTGCCTGTCCGTCTTTGCTTGGACTCCCAGCGAATTCAATTGAACAGCTATTTATCACAACGGAAAATTTTACTGGACTCGATGGCGAATTTTGATCAAGCGTTTTCCTGTAGGTCTTTCCTTGGACTCCCAGCGAATTCAGTTGAAGAGCTTATCTATCACAACAGGAAATTTTAGTGGACTCGATGGCGAATTTCGATCAAAATTTTGCCTGTCGATCTTTGCTTCGACTCCCAACGAATTTTTAAAATTGAATTTTAGCAGTCAATCTTGCATTGAAAGAGCAGGCACTAGCGCCTAGCAGACTGCTTGCAAACAAAATCACTGTAAAAACATATCTGGCAGGGTGGCAATTTAGCATGCAGATGAAGGATTCCATAACGATTTTGTATTCCTTGTCCCTCAAGCAAGCAAGAATTGTTTGTGTTGTTCGCTCATTCGCTGATCAAAATGAAAATATCTAAATATGTTTTGTCTTAATATGTTTATGGCCTTTAAATATTAAAGAACTAAGTACTAAAGGTGAAAAAACAGGAAAGTATGTTTTATTTTGTTTGGAAAAGATTTATAAATTTTGTAAGAGAAAAACAAGGTATCACTTTAAGTGTAAATTTATCGATAAAATATCTAATATTTCATTTGTTTGTATTAATATCTTTATGATCTGCTATACTTTCATAAAGTGAATAGTAGAGGTGAAGAAAAAAGAAGAGACCAATATCTTTTTTGGAGGAAGATTATTAGTGAGCAAAAAAAGGTCGAGTGGACATAGCAAGAATCGAACTGGGGACAGTAAAACTTCTTGATACACAGGCAGCCCCAGGTATTTTTGTATAGGAACAACCAGACCACTTATTGTAAGTCTTTATCGTAACAAATATTCCTTTTTCAAATCGTGATTTTTTTTTTTTGCAATTAGCAGAGTTAAAGTTTCTGTACTTCATTTGAAAAATATTTCTCTCAGCTTATTACGAGCTATTAAAAATCGAACGCACTTCACTGATCTATGATCACTTCTAGTTTTCCTAATTAATAATTGAGATCTAAATACATAACTCCATCAATATTAAAACACTAATCGTTAGTCAGGTCAAAGAGTGCAACACCAGTCGAATTTAATCATTAAAAACCAGACTGACATGGTTTAAGAAACTTGTCTGTTACGAAGGAATAAAGTTGTTCATAAATAGATAGATGGATGTAAAAATGAATGGATAGATAGAATAGATAGGTAGGTAGATATATGAATGGAAAGAAGGATGGATAGATGGATAGATGGATGGATCCAAAGGATGGATGGATGGATGGGTGGATCCAAAGGATGGCTGGATGGATGGATGGATGGACACAAAGGATGGATGGATGGATCAAAAGGATTGGATGGATGGATGGATGAACACAAAGGATGGATGGATGGATCAAAAGGATGGATGGATGGATGGATGAACACAAAGGATGGATGGATGGATGAATGGATGAACACAAAGGATGGATGGATGGATCCAAAGGATGGATGGATGAACACAAAGGATGGATGGATGGATCAAAAGGATAGGATAGGATGAATGGATGAACACAAAGGATGGATGGATGGATGGATGGATCCAAAGGATGGATGGATGGATGGATGGATGAACACAAAGGATGGATGGATGGATGGATCAAAAGGATGGATGGATGGTTGGATGATTGGATGGATGGACAAACGTAACAGTGAAATATAAAAAAATAGGTGTAACACTATTTCCAACAGCTCAGAATACCTTGGTGGAAACCGACGGCTTAACTTTGCTGAAGGCTTTTTCAAAGTGCTGTAAGCCTACGGCGACCGTGTACTTATTCCAAGTCTCTTTCCTGTCCATCATTCTCATAGACTGACCCATGGATGTACCAATAACGTCACGTAAAGCTGTCACGGCAGCTTCTCTTACAAGGGCTGCAAGATCGGCACCACTGCATGGAAAGGTAAGAGGCTATCGAAGTTAACCCAAGTTCTTGGCTTGAACACTAGTTTTCAATAGCTATTAATAGCGACCTTAAGCAACGTGGACGGGCACGTGAACGACAACGGCTCAGAAAAATCACCTTTCTGGTTTACTCTTTACTTCTTTGTCAAGGTCATTAGGGTTTTGTTTCTTTGCCCTACACTTTGTGAATAGAAAATCGATTAAATGTTTCTCTATGAAGCTAAACAAACACCGAGCAAGTTTTTGCTGTTGCGTCCTCGTAATCCCGACAACTCTAAAAAAGGTCTTTCCACGTCCTACTTTTAGCGAAAACTCCTTGCAGATGCTCAGCTCGGTGCCTTCCAACGTGCAGTTATTGTATTGACTACTGTTATTTGCCGTCGTCGTCGGCGTCGCCGTCCTCATTGCTTAAAGTTCCTATTAACCGTAAAATTTGTTGAATAGTTTTTAAAACACTATTCATATGCACTGGCGATTAAGTAAAACATGGGATTTAAACTGCAGAGTTGCTCTGACGAAATGACAGTTTTGTGCTTCCCCTACTTTCAACCTAGAGTTGTTTAAGCCACGTGTTTCACTTACTTAAATAAAGTTTTTTAAAAAGCTATTTTACAACTATTGGACGGGCATGGTCGACGCAATTAGATCTACGTCTTCCGACCTCAAGGTCCCCGGTTCATATCCCCAGCTTTTCTTAGAATCGAATATTTGTGTGACCTTTTTTTCCGCCAAAGCTAACTCAGCTTTTTATCCTTCCAGGGTAGGTGAATGAGTACCAGCGCCTGCTGGGAGCTAACCTGCGATGGATTAGTGTCCCATCCAGGGGGAGTCAAAGACTCTTATCCGCTTAACACTACAGAAACTGAAGATAACATTTTCGCTGCTGCTTTGACCAATTTGAGCGGAGTGGAGTTCAAATCTTCTGATTTTCAGCTTTTATCTGAGTTGGCGAAAGTGTGACAAGATGACAAGTTCCTGGGTGAGATTTAAGTCTCGAGTTCCAAGCTTGAGCTCCATATTTCTTTGTCTGCAGTTGTTGTTAATGAAGCTAATGTTATCGAGATGTGGACGGGTAAAAGGTAAATTTATTGATTTTGTTTCTTACAAGAGAAAAATGGGATCAAATAAAATTGACACCCTTGTTGTATTCCTACAAAAAAACTGCGACTGTGACATTTTTTGTAAACAAATAAATTTTGACCCGGTAGATATCGTGCAGTGAATTGCTGTTTTTTGTATTTCATGGAAACAAAACTTGACTAAGTTCTTTTTATCAAATTACTTTTAGTAAAGTAAACACATGACAGCTGAACTTTTACTTCCGACTCTCGCTGATTGGTTTATATTTGACTGAATTTGTCAGCGCATTAAGAGGTCAGAAGTGGGGGTTTCCGATTCACAGTAGGTTCCGTGCAGGCTCTTCTTCCCTTTCCAACCCAGGCCCTTTATTTCCCCCCTCTCTTCCCCCACAAAAAAAATTTAGAAGAGCCGGCTCGCACGCTAGAAACAAGATTGCTTTATTGGGTTTCAGTTTATGAAAGAAATATATTTAGTCGGAAAATAAAATTTCTAAAAGAAATAAAACACATTCTCCGTGCCTTTATAGCCTGTTGAAAATCTCGGCAAAGCTTGAGAGAATTCTCGAGCAGGTGAAAACCCTCGACTGCATCTCAGGTTTTCACTAATCTGCTTTTGAATTCTTCCAAACGTTCACTTCGGTTGTCACAAGACTATGGAGACACGGAGAACATGTTTCATTTTTAAATAATCAGGCAACTTGTTAATGTAAAACAATAAAACGAACAACACTTTTAATCAACAAACAGTTTTAATAGCCACATAATTTATTTCTCCGTACTTGGTATATGCAAAACGAGGTACTGGGTGCTGGGAGTAACTATGACTCTCTTAACTATGACTCTCTTACAACTTGGTTGAGTAACTACAATCTTTGGTTGAATAACCAGATTATCTTAAGCACGTGTTAATCTTCACCACACTTATTTTAACCCCCACTTTTATTGAGTCATAGTTACCTACAGTGGTACCTTCACGTGGTTCCCGCTGTCAGTAGCTGATATTATTTATCAGTGAAGCCAAATCCACTGTTCTCCTAATCGGAGTTCTTATATTGCACTTTTAGTACCCATATTTTTAATTATACAGTTCCGCTGAACTGTAAGTGCAATACCCTTTTGGGGCAGTCAGTTAGAGAATGACGCATACTTGTGACGTATGTGGGTTTGTTGCTAAAAATAAAGGCGGACTCGCTAGCCATCTGAGGATTGACCGATTTTAACTATCAAACAAATAACTTACGAGAAACCGTGACATCTCTCGTCTCTTGCTAGTTGCTTGATATCCACATCAGGTTGAAGTCGGGGTCTTGCACCATTCTGAAAGAAAGTACGAAACTTTATCAGCCATTTTTATAGAATATATCATTTGTACTTGATCTGGAATTGAGATTATGACTAAGGGAACATAAAGAATTAGTTTTGTCTGTTTAGCTCAGTTAGTTTACATAAACAAGCTTTCTCTTATCATGCATATATATATATGGTTAGCACACCTGACTAGTAACCAGGGGAAGCGGATTCGATTCCCACTCACGGCATATATATATGTTTTTTCCATTAAAAAAAAGGTGCAGTTAGTAGTTCGCTGTCACTATTTATATATTCCTTTCTAAACCATTTGTATTGCAAAGCATTGTGTATCCTTTGGATCCTACTAGCTAGTGACTTCATCGTTGGATTGCCAGCTTCCTTGATACAAATATATAACTGACCAATAGTTTCAAATGCCAAGTGAAAAAATTATTCAAATTGGCACCAAAAGTTGAATTATGTCGAGTATACGCAGATTTTTTCTAAATAACAACACCAAACGCAAAAAAGGTCCACGACCATGCTTGGCTGTCCTAAGAGAATCTTCCTTGTCTAATTCACCCACCCACCTTCTAATCAATTCACATGGGTGATTGTCCATGGATGTCTTTCTTATTGAACTCACTCAACCACCTGCTGATCAACACACCTTGGTGATTGTCCTAAGAAAATTTTCCCCACCCGCCTCCTCGTTAACTCACCATGGTGATTGTATGTTGAATGTCTTCCCTATCCAACTCATTGAACCACCCGCTAACTAACTCACATTGATGATTGTCCTAAAAAATACTTCCCTGTCTAATTCACCCACCCACCATCTCGTCAAGTCACCTCGGTGATTGTCCGTAGAATACCTTCCTTATCAAACTCAGCCACCCGCTAACTAACTCACCTTGGCGACTGTCCTAAGAATTTTTTCCTTGTACGATTCACCAACCCACCTTGTCAAGTCACCTCGGTGATTGTCAGTAGAATGTTTTCCCTTTCAAACTCAGCCACCCGCTAACTAACTCACCTTGGCGACTGTCCTAAGAATTTCTTCCTTGTATAATTCACCCACCCACCTTGTCAAGTCACCTCGGTAATTGTCCGTAGAATGTTTTCCCTATCAAACTCAGCCACCCGCCAACCAAGTCACCTTGGCGACTGTCCTAAGAATATATTCCTTGTATAATTTACCCACCCACCTTCTCAAGTCACTTAAGTGATTGTCCTTAGAATGTCTTCCCTATCAAACTCAACCACCCGCTAACTCACCTTGGTGATTGTCCTAAGAATTTCTTCCCTATCTGATTCACTTGGTAACCCTACATATAACACTTTGTCCAACCGACCAGGCCGCAATACCGCTGGGTCAATGATATCTTTAAAGAGATAAAACAGCTGATAATCAAGTAATTTGAAAGAGATCGTAATGGTTAGTGAATGTGCACTCTATGCTAATAATAAAAAATAACAGCAACAATAATAACTTACAAATAGATTACAATAACTTTGTAACGTACAATATTTTATAACAAAGACAAACAAAATTTATTACTGTGAATTCTCACAACTCGGAGACAGTCAAACCACAATGCTCACGTCATTTTCGTGCTTCATAGCGCTACACTTGTTGACCAATCAATATCCACGTACTATCCAAATTATTTTATAATTAATAATGACGCATCACAAATCTGCTTAGAAATTAAATTGAGTTAAATTGAATACACTAAACGAACAACCCACCTGGTCTGTTGGTGGCCCCCATGATGAAAACTTGCTTGCGAGCCTCCAGTCCATCCATTTCAGTCAGCAGCTGGTTCACCACGCGCACGCCTACACTGGACTATTAATAGTTTACCCTTAGCTAACGGAGCACTACACTATTCAATGTTAAAACTTTCACTCTCATACAATTACTACAGTCTGGTGTTTGGAAACATTGATTAATTCGTAATAACAACCTTCAGTGTTGGGCTGATCAAATGCTGAAAAAGGTAGATCCTTCGATAAACTACGTTTATTTTTCTTTGTTTTGTAATTTTTCATTCATTTAAAAAACCTTTACCTTTTGCTCCACGAGTAAAAATGTTTGACCCAATAAATCAAATATTTGCTCCGCTTAATTTAAATGAATCTGTCAAGTACCTCGGTGTTTTGATGGACGAGCACTTATCTTGGAAACATCACATCGAGTACGTAACATTAAAAATAAGTAGATCGATTGGGATTATTTCAAAAATTAGACATTATGTTCCACTTAGTACCAGATTGACATTATATCAATCGTTGGTTCATCCATATTTGACATATGGGATTTCGGCTTGGGGTGGTGCAGCCTCCATTTATTTAAATTCAATCCGAGTCCTTCAAAAACGAGCACTGCGCTTAATTTATTTTGCAAAGTTTAATGAGCACGCAATTCCCCTTTTTCTTCAAGCAAATATCCTCCCATTAGATCTTTTGTATTTTCATGTTGTATCTGAT
>JAOBBB020180869.1:0-12067 GCA_025331005.2 Zoanthus gigantus
CCCCCCCCCCCCCCCCCCCCCCCCCCCCCCCCCCCCCCCCCCCCCCCCCCAAAGCGACGAGCTGACCACAGTCATGTAGAAACCGCCACAGGAGTACTAATTAAATCATTGATACTGGAGTGAAAATTTTTGACACACTCCAGTAAACACAGAAAAAATCTTGGTTTCCATCTTTAATTATAACACAAGTTTACAATTTCAGGGTGAAACATCATCTCCATGAAATAATGCAAAAAGACGAAGATTTTAAGAAAGAAGATTTTAACGAGGTTAGTATGAGTGTATTAGAGGAACAAAATTAACCTTGATGCTTTGCGGAAGATTTTGCTATACACGTGGCGATGAGTAGTGGCGACCTCGCAAACTTTCCTAAGTAACCATCTTTCTTTAATAAAACTTTTCCAAAAAATTAACGTGAAGTGAGCTTGCATACTACAAAACATATTGTTTCACTCACAAATATTGACAACGATTTTAATAATAACAATATACTTTATTACATAGATATGTTCAAGTTCAAGTTCAAGTTTATTCATGATAATTCAATTACAGATTAATTACATCTGTCATTGCCCTGCAAATAGCTGAGGCTAATCTAGGCAGGACAATGATTTAGATTTGAAATAAAATTATTATATGAAAATTGCCTCTACAGTTATACTAAGTAATAGGTTATAAGTAACACAATATAGACATAAATATAAACATTATACATCGAAATTTGAAAGAGGTCTTTTGAAAACAATTAGAAAATTATCTTCGGTTGCTATCACATAAAATAAGTGGATTTATTAGGCTTAGAAAGTGTGATTGTTAAAATAGTGAAAATATGAGTGTTTTACCGAAAAATAGACAACTTGTATTTTCCATTTGAAACTACATCCGGGATACGAGTGAGATATTTTCTATATCCTCACTAGTGGAGACATCGCTGACGTCATTCCTTTGTTTTTCTTCTAGTATTTTTGTACTTTCGAAACACTCATATCTATGTAATAAAAAGAAAATTACACGTTGGTTTGAACATATGAAGTTTATCTTCTCGTAGAAAAAGATTTCTCTCATTCGCTGCACTTACTCGTGAAATTTATTTTCCACTCAAAGATAAACTTCATATGTTCGCGCCACTGTGTAACATCCTCTATGTATATAATATAACGATTTTTATAAAGTGCTTATTCTTAAATCTCTAAACGCTTTACAAATGAATACATCTGTGAGTCTTAGAAAGTCCGCAACAGCAGCTGACATATATATTTGAAACAACCATAAATGCCTTTAGTGAAGAAGACAGACCACAACACCGGCATCACTTCCCTGCTCTTTTCGATAAGTGCGTGGGTTCTTTCAAGTCCCGCGATAGAGTGTCGCGAGACTGGTCCTACGGTTTAATGACCTTATCCAAGAACACGCGAAGCTCTATCCATTTTCAGATGTTGGAGCAAAGGCAGCACCTTCTCCTCAATTATTTTAAGACCCTGAGTGTTGGTCCGGCCGGGAATCGAACCCGAGCCTCCCGCACAGCAGACTGGCGCCTTACCATCTAGGCTAACTAGGCGCCGGTGCAGTTGTACAAGAGATGGAGAAAGAAGAATTACTAAATTAATGTCTCATAAAAATTTACGCTGCTGTCAGGCGCGAGGACCGCTCTGAGTTCAAAGTTCAAATAATCGCGCATTTGCTATATGCTTCCTCTATCATTGCCTTTTCTGTCCGACTATTTGGGTGATACTAAAATATTTAAGCCCGTTACCTTCAAGGGCCACGGATCTAATCGGAGACCTTAAATCCGACAACGAGCACGACTACAAGTATAAGATTTGACCGCGCGGGGCTTGGGACTGACAAAATTGCACTCGTAGTAAGCTGTTGCATGTTTAGATAGTAAACAACAACGGCTTTATAGTTTTGCTGGTTTTTCCGGCAGTGCTTTCTCTTAGACTAGCTTAAATATGTTTTCAAAAAAAAAGTATTCTTGTAGTTTCTCGGCTGTCGTGCTTTCAGAAGATGATGTCTTAAATGAATAACTCAAGAAGATTACTCGAAAAAAATCCTCAGATTTGTCACCATCTAGGAGTATGGAACTAATTATTATAATCATTCGACTGTGCGACAATATGGAAATATACTACAACATGTCTCTTCTCCATTGCCAAATAAAAACTTGCAGGTTGCTGTCATAACTTTAAAGTATTCCCAATGAAAGACAATTGTAAAAGACGAATAAGTATATTTATGTATTTTTCCTTTTCACAACGGATAAAACTTTCAATTTGAGCTCACGAATCGTACATAATTACGTGGGCTTAGCTAAATTGTTGCACTTAGCTAAGTGGGCTCGGAATTGCGTATCTGGAGGGAACGCTTGAGAAATCGAATTGAATTTTTTTTTTACGTCGCGTGATATTTTCTTTCAAAACGAATCCAATTCCGTTTATACAAACAAAAGTCATTCGTATTTTAAGAAACCCTTGGAACAAATGAATCTTAATTCCTATGCATATGTCTGTTTTAATTCATTGTATACAATCACATTTTAAAATTAAAACAAAGTGGGTTTTGACTAGGATCTATGCTATGGCTTAAAACAGGTGACTTTAAAAAGAAGCATTTTCAGCCTGTCAGGCACCGTATTGCACAACAAACCAATTGAAGAGGTTTTGAAGCATTCCGGTATTTTGTTTGAGGATGGGGGTACAGCGGTTAAAAGAAATGAATTGTTTGATTTGCACTCCCCTTTAAGCTTTAAGTTTCAGTTTGTGACCCACTATCATGAGATTGGGCAACTTCACTTCCTTTTGCAGTAACAATAAATTAAATGAAATGGTGAGCCACTCTTTCTGTCGCTTTCGTGTCACTCATCTCGTAGTTTAACCTCTACGAGGTGAGCACTTTATTTACACAATTAAACACTTTACGATTTCTTGACTCAAATTTCTAAAAACGGGCAGCAATCAAGAGTTTCACAATGTGTGGTAGTTGCAGTGTAACTGGCACAGATGTTTAGATATGTGTTTATTATTAAAGCCACAAGAATTCGGCTCTGTCGAGATTTGAACATTTGTGTGACCTCACCAAAGCTGACTCAATTTCCCAGCCGTACAAGGTAGGTAAGTAGAGTACCTAAAAGGTTATTGTCCTGTCCAGGGGGGTAGTATTTCTTATCAGCTTTACACTACAGAAACAGCAGACAAAAACAGGATCAATCTAATCAAAGGTCCTCTAAGTTGTAAAAGGATTTGGATAGAGGAGTATTAAGGCCTTCCAATGCGGGTTCTGATTTTGACGCTCACTTTCCAATCCATCTAGTCCATCACCTGAGTGGGCCCTAATACCCATCTCGAGGGAACAGCTGAGACAACTATTGTTTGAAAGCTCATCTATCGAGGTTTTCAAAAAGGTGTTGCGGACAAAACCAATCGGTAGCTTTCATGTAGAATTTCGGGTTTGAACGACACCTACTCGAGCTTCCCGACGGTCGCCATATTGCCACTCAGTGTAAAGCCCGCGCAGAATCAATTGCAATAACAACAACTTACAAACTTGAATTATTGTCATTTTTTTCTGCTTAATCACTTGCCCTGATCTGATTTATTCCATGAACCATTTGAATTACATATTTTTCTGCGTTTTGGAAATAATATCGAGGTTTGACATTAGCGTGACAGATAGGACTACAGTGCAAGTTCGCTCCAGTTAATAGTTCGCTGTTGTTGTTTTTTCTATACACAAAATTTATTGTTAAAGAACAAGCTAAACTAGTTTCCTGTGAAAGACTTTCTATTTATCTTGTCAGAAAAACTGGTCTGGCGTTTTGAACGATAGCGTTCTTGCGTGAATTCAAATTCGAATCATCATGCTTAAACACTGACCTTGGACTTAAGCCAAAAATGGCTTCTCAGAGGAAACCCCGTTGAAAAGGTGCGAAGATGAAATGGTGCAAAGATTTGTTTGCTACTTAGCCTACTCGAAGAGATATTGCTTGACTAGACCCAGATCTTTTTATGTAATTTATTTCAGGCGAACAACTATCAAATTCAATTTGTTCAATGCGACAATCAGCTAAATAATGACACTTTTCTCAAGCTATATCCAATGGTCAATCAACTTTTTTATTAAGAACAATTTAAAATGAGAACGGTGAGGCTCAAATCGACACATAAATAAGAAAAATCTGATGCTGGGGAAATTAAATTAACAACAAACTTAAGGCGAAACACTATCTTTTCACAAACTGAAATACTGAAGATACTGTCCTCCTCTAATTACAAAAAAAGAGCAAACACGACTAACATTACCAAACTAACGTTATAGTTGATTTTCAGCTTATAAAATATATGGCAAAAAAGAACACAATAAGAATACAATTTGCTGCAAGAAATAAGAATCTTGGGCCTGAGCAAAATTTTCCTGGTTCTTAAAGGGAAAAAAAAGTGTATATGGACTATTTTTTGCAGTTACTGTAGCATTAGCTCCTAGCATGCCCGACAGTAGCGTGCTTATACTAAAATATATATAAAATCAGAGTTGCGACAGCTTAACTTTGTCTCTGTGTATGTATATATATATATATATATACATTTTTCCGAAAATACCCTTTTATAACTTTCATTATGGAACCGTTCTGCCCTGCTGACTGGTAAACCCATGAACGCTGACCAGAGGGGAAATGCATCTCCGATACGTTTTTCAGATTTATTGGTTTTATGCTGGATTCAACTTTGCCATGCATCCAAACCTAGAGATGTCAGTGTACAACTGTAAGTGTTTGCTGGATGGTTATTGTAACATTCAATTTAAGTATTAAGTGAAAACTCCGGTACCTAGTAAAGGAATACAGATATATGTTTCAAAATTTACAATATTTCGACAAGCTAATACTTCTTGTCTTCAGGTGTATGATAAAAACAAAAAAGTACGTTACATAGTAATCAAATTGAAGAGCACTGGCGCAGGGAAAAAAGATATAAACATTTTCCATGTATCGCGTTTATTGAGTCCATTAAGCTTTAAGTATTATCTAGGTTAGCATTCTAGCTTTTTCTGTTGACGTTGTTACAGTTTAAAAAAGAAATAAAGGCCTCTCTAATAAACGCGTCGTGTCTATTTAATGCCCACAACAAACCTCCAGATTTAATATACACCATGGGATTTTATCACCAATTCCTTTGCGGTACTCGCACAAATGCCGTCAAACGCGAACACTTTGAAGTTTATCAGTCTAATTAGCTCTCCCCACATCACTGAAAGTCTTACATCTCCCAAAGTGAGATCAGAGATTTTAATTGACACAATGAAAACTAAGGTACGTTTATACTTACAAGGAAGAACGGGGCCGGTCGCAACTATTCCTCATCGTTGTCATTCTCTTCATCCCCTGTCTCTATATCATCGTCATTGTCATCGGCCACCATGTTCTCGCATGTTACACTACACATTTCCGTGCACTTTAAACCCGCTTTTAGGCAGCAGCAGGTTTCTACCGCGCACCTTCGTCGGCATGTGCAGGACATAAGGTCCAATACTTCCTCTGGTGCTGGTTTTGAGCCGAGCCACTCATAGCTAAGACTGTTGGTCTCATCTACCGTCCACCCGTGACCAACAGGGCTGGGAACTTCGGGGCACGCTTCAAGTGCTCTGCGCCAGATCGCCGCCTGGTAGTTTGAGCGCGATACATGTAACCGGAGGGACGACTGACAGGGCGGTAAAGCATCGGGATCAATTTTTCCACCTTTGGCACAGTGAAGCTCGTATCTTAGATTGTTTACACTGGTTCCGTTCTTGCCGTAAAATTGGCATACAAGCTCTTCAGTGGCTCTAAACGTTGTTTCACTCACTGTCCATTGCCTCCCAATCTCTTTCATAGCTTGCACATACTTCGCATGCTTGAGGACGACTTTCAGTGGTTGGAACTTTCCTTTAAGTGAAAAAGAAGACACGGTGTCGCATCCTGTTAAAGCGTGGAACCCGACTAACCCCTCCAGGAGGTCTTGTTTTGCAATTTCCGGAGCCGCAAGATTTTTCAACCTCTGAGCGATGTGCGCTATGTTGACAATCCTGGTTTTATCGCCAGGGCCTTTTTTCATGTAACAATTGCTAAGCGCGTGCGAGTGTCCAAGAAGAAGTACCAGCACATCTGTATCATCGGAATGGATTATACACGTGCCTCCTGCGTGCTGTGCATGTAATAACATGCGCGTATCAGCTTCTTCTTGAGAACTATGAAGCTCCGGAACAAGGATAGCTTCTTGGGCAGTAATTTTCCAGCACTCGTCTTCTACTGTTACATATAATATCTTGTGTTTAAGTTTGTCTCTGTATTCCTTTCGCTTCCATTCCTCTACAAGGAAACGCACAAGTTCAGACTTATTCGAAGAGACACTCAACACCTTGCTCCAGTTCTTCACTTGGTAGCCCGGCAAGATGTTCTTGTAGGTGATGCCATCATTTCCCATCGATGCACGCTTTGATCGTTCGGTGTTCTTTATAGATACGTCCCTATAGACGTCGTGGACCACGTCAATGCGTTTGCTTGAAGTGCTTGTTAGCAAATTGAACAATTTATCTGCTACCAACCCGAATGTTGCGCCAGCGGGAGGCTTGAATTTCTGTAGCACCGCCATTCCATCATATATGGCAGTGGCGTTAGCGGGGTAATTCTCAGTGACATGTACCCCCTTCTCCAATTGTTGTGCCAACGAGGCTTTGGTGGTTTTACGGGGGAAGCCGTAAGGATCTGCTAACGCCCAGGGAAGGGGGCCCAGGGGAAACGAAAATACGGTTCTCATGTCAATTTTCCTAAACTGACCAATTAGAGCCATTCTTACAAATACTGCTCTGTCTAGCCGCATGGGCAGTATCGCATCCTTCGTTCGAACCTTTTTAACAGCTCTAAGATCTTTAAAAGTCTTTAACTTTAATTTCTTAAGTGTATCGAAAAAGTCACATGTTGGGTTTGCAGAGCAGCGTTTCGTAACAAATTCTCTGCATGCAGATTCGCCTTTGTTTTTTGCATGCAGCAAATCGTTTCTTATCTCTGCCGTTGCAACCATCCCGCTAGAAAGGCTCGCTAGTTGGACTACATCTGCACTCCAAGGATTCTGCAGGACACTCTCTAATACTTCGACCACTCTCTTCACAGTTTCTCCATCAGATTTGATGCGAGCAGGATTAAGCTCTTTGTGGTTCGATTTTGTTTCACTCTGTTCAAGTGAGACGTGTTCCCAGATTAGTCTCCTGAAAGAACTCCGTCTTGAGTTGTTGAGCACCCACCTTTGGGTGGCAGCGTAATTAGCACTGAAGCCAATGTAACCACCAGCTGTTTTGGAGTCCCTGTTGATGGTGTTTTCTATTGTTTTGTCAGCCTCATTCTGGCCAAATGGATTAGCTTTGCTCATTTGCACACTGAAATGCCCCTCTAAAAAGGCTGTATATACTTCTGGCATAGTCTCAGGCAGTGCTCGCATGTCGTCTAAGTAGGGCACTAAGTATCTTGCATAATTTTGCCTATCGTAGGCAAATGTCCACGGGACAACTTCATCTACACAGGCCAGGTAGAGCTCCCATTGGCCCGTGCGCGTCGCATAGATTAAATCGAAAAGAAGCTCGCAAAGGTCCTTGTAACTCAACCAAAACTTTGCAAGGTCTCTTCCGTTCTTCCTCAGCTCGGATACGTATGCCTCGAACTTGGATTCCCAAATTTGGATATCTTGAATGGTTACAAAGCGCTCGTATTCTTCTTGGCACAAATTCAGCTTAAGTTGGGATAGATGACCCTTTACCCTGTTCAAAATCTCTAAACTGTCTCCGTCTAATGAATCTTCAAAACTGTCCAGCAAGAGTCGAATAATGGCCTCATACACTGTTTTGTGTAGCCGGATGGCTCTGTTGTAGTACTTTCCATTTAGGGCACTTTCTACTGACCCTTCGGCGATAACTTCACTTTGAACGGCAAGATCACGAAGACCAGCGTCTCCAAAGCGGCTGCCAATAATCGCTAACAATGTCATGAGCAAGTGGAATCCGCCCATCATTAACACGATCCCTTGGAATTGAGACTTCTGCTTCCAATAGACTTCTATAGCTTTAGCATAAAAAGCTTGATCAAATACGCAGACCACAGCCTTGAGTTGAAGCCTGTCTCTTATCTCACATCCTCGACAAAGCACTTCATACGCGGTTTTCAAGTCAGTTGCAGGTGAGTCCAACGTATCCAAATATCCGATGGTGCTTTCAAGAATTACTATCTTGTCTCGAATCTTAATGTTAAAGCCTGTCCATCCAGGGACTAGCAGTTGAGGATACGTTTTAAGCTTTCGCATTTCTATCCAAATAAGGTACTGCATTTTCAGCTTCTTTGAAAGGCTAGCATAAGAGGAGGAAACGCCCAGATATTCTACGTTAGAAAGCACCCCTGGCCCGACACGTCTTCCGCGATAATATTCGGGTATGTCTTTCATTACTACTTCAGCCGATAGGGCGCGACGACATTTGCGCTTAGCTGGAGGATTGTCAGGCACTAAGTATTCTGTCCAGTCTCCGTTTTCGTTTTCGTCTTGTTCCGGCCAGTTTTTCCTAACCATTTTTTTGAGAACCAAAATTGAATTGACTCTGTGAGACGTTCCTGCTCCGCTGGCAGTGCATTCCAAGTTGTCGATGTTGTCGGCAACCATGAGAGCAACGGGCGGGTTCTCAGCCTCGGTGCATGTGCACTCCTCCGGAATAAGAACGCGATTAAGCCCTTGCTCATTTATCAGGTTCAGAGCGAACTCAGTCTCAATTTCTTCAATCAGGTTGTAACTTATTCCATGCCCACACTTGTTTATGAGCTTAATGATTTCCGTGTTGTTGCATATAGCCTTCACAACAGCAGGCAAAAGAATACTCTTAGGGGGCCTAATATTGCCATTAGATGAAGCGTACACGATATCCTGCGCAAGAGAATTTTTAAGCCTCAGTGTTCTCTTTGATTTGCTCTTGTCGCGGTCTAGCGATTGACCTGAAATAAGAACCGTGCAGAAGGTGTCCAACACCTCCGGGATGTAGCTTTTCACGTTCTCTGGCTTTAAGTCTTTTTCCTGGGGGGGCCACGGCATTTCGGATGACTGTTTGTTTATTGCACTGTGGAGAAGTTTAGCCACGCCCATGATGTTTTTGTCATTACCTTCTGGTTCACATTGAAGTTCATAGTTATCAACAACAAGCTTTTCCATTTTCAATGTAGAGGGATAAACTAGTACTTTATTTTGTTGGTGGTTAATGAACTCCAAATCTGGAAACTTATTTGCCACTAAGCGCAGCAGGTGCTTGTACTGTGATTGTTGTATACAAATTCCTAGTTTTTCTGCTTCGTCTGCCATCACCTTTCGGATTTCGCGGAATTCTATTACTCTAGGTTCAGAAATCAAATTGTTGCAAAACGAAAAAACTGTATCATAAACTAAGTTCATTTTGTCGCTGTGAGCTCTTTCATTACTCCCCCTGGCAACATCCATCCCTTGACCAGAGTACATGATTCGTGTAAATGCCGTGTAACACGAGGAGTGGTACTTTGCCTCGCTGCTAATCAAATCCTTGGCACAAATACCTATGACTTCTTGTGCGACAGCGCTCATATTTGTATGCTGCTCTAAATGCATGGTGGCGCTTTTTTTTATTGTAGTGTCAACTCGAAGTTCTTGAACCCCGCGCAATTTCTCCCTTGTTCTTGAGCCGGATTTGTATTTCGTCTTCTTGCAAAACACGCAATGATCAGGAAGTACTGCAGAACCTGTGGACGCACTGGGGTCACGTGCGCTTCGTCTGCGTTCCGTAGAATCACCTCCAACATCGCCCTTACTCGGATCTGCCCCTGATAAGGCCTTTAGGCTTTTCTGGTTGACGAACTCTTTCCTACAAGCTCGGTGATACCTAACAGGAGCCATGGGAAAATCGTCTTCACCGAATGAAAGATTTAGAATTGGTTGATGATTCTTTACAACCGCTGCTCGGAACAACCTAGTCCAGGATTCCTGGCCTTGACACTGTGATAAGCTAGCAGAGGACGCACTACAAATAATACAACGCTCCATTGAAATTCAAATGGGAAATCTTGTAAAGTAAACTAATGGCCTCCACTCTCGAGCTCGTTGTGAAAATGTAACACTAACAGGTCTGGTTGCCAAGCGAGCAGACCGGCGCGAGTAGAAGGGATTTATTCATGTATGCAAATAAAGGAATTCTGCCTATTTAATAATCTAACTATTTTGGACTAATTCTTAATTTAAGGAATGTCTATATTACATAGATGAAATATTAAAATCATTGTCCTCCTGTATCTTTGCTGACTTTCCTAAGCTAATCATTTGAACCAGTCTTGCATAATTCATTCATAAGCTGATTTGCTTCCAACTTTTTACTGCATGTTACAAGTTTAAATGGTTTAGTTGTTTGGATGTTATAAAATCTTGTATATGAGCCAGCTATATTTTTGTGCATATATTCTCAAAACAACTGGACATTTTAAACATTTTTTACGCCAGTAGTTACAGTTGTGTCTTTGAATATCCGCGTGATTTTCTAAGAAACTATTCCATGAACTCATAAAGATTACACAAACGCCATTGTCCTTGCGAATTCGCAACAGTCAAAAATTTCTCAAACATCAATAATATGGAAGTGATATTCTGTGGGTTCCCCTTGTATGGTTTCAAGTTTTCCTCTAGTAATTGTTAATTTTCTCTTCTAGATCTAGAGCAACTGAGCAAGTCTGAGCTGGAGTCCATTTTGGTAAGCGATCCCAGCCACAAAGCATGTCAGTTGGAGTTAAGGCAACTTAAAGACGAATTCGAGAGATACAAGCTGAAAACGCAGTCTTTGTACAAAAACAAATCTTACAATGAACTTAGTTCACAGTTAGAAAACCTAGATGGTTTGAAAGACCGAAACATCGAACTTGAAAAACGACTTCATGAAGTTCGAAAATTTTCCGAAAATAAAGAAAAAGAATTACACCGTGTCACAAAGGAGCTACAAGATCGCATTGCACAGCTTGAAACTAACCACAAACGAGAAGTAGAGGAGTCTAATTTAATTTACCAACATAAACTAAGTGAGCTTGAAAAACAGGTTCATAAACAGCGGGATAGAACTTTGTCCCTACTAGCTGAGAAAGACGCTGAGCTAGAGAGCCTTAGAGCTCGAAGTCCCGTATTTAGTCCCTCAGGGATAGAGACGGGAACATCTTTTTCGTATCCACGACGGTTTGTGGATGGGACTCAGCCAGTAACTGCTGGTTACCAGGACCTCTCAGCTGAATCATCCGAAACAGAGACTGTTGTGCGACAATTGGTGTCACGCCCCACTGGTGTAAGTGTGATATTTTGAAACTCATTTTACTTTAGGAGACCTGGCTTAAAAACCAAAGCCAAACCTGCTTGTGTGATCTTGTCTATTTTGTTCATCCCAAAAGGCTAATCATGCGTACATATTAACTACATGTGTGCTGCAATTTTTAATTGAATGTTAGTTTTTAAGTGGTATCGTAAATTGCCGTGTATCAAGCTATTTTCCTCCTTTGCAAGATAAGAATACTAGAAGTTCTTAACTTGAAAAACTAAAAAATGTTCACTTAATATATATTTACTAAAAAGAACATACAAATACCGTAAAAGAATACTAATAACACAAATATAGTGATATTGATAATTTCTTTTGTAGTATTCGGAGTTTTTTTTATAAGGAACGTTTTTATCAAATCGCTTCTGAACTCGGGTTTCAGAAGTTTTCAAAGTATTTATTGTCACGCTCCAAAAGCAATTTCTCAAATTCGTCAGTCGTCAAGTCGAGAGCATTTTTTGGAGCTAAATTCTTGGTGTGAAAAGTCAACAAATTTTTAATTATCAAAATACTAGGTACCTCTACAGTTTTGTGAGCTGAATGTAGCTTTCTTAGTTGAGTGATTACTTTCTCCTTTTGCAATGTCCTCTGGGATGGAAACGAGAGTACACTCCTTTTTTTATAAGAACCTTTTTTATAAGAACATGAGGCTGAAAATCGCCAAAAATTTAAGAACATGTTAAGAACATGC
>JAOBBB020180953.1:0-12067 GCA_025331005.2 Zoanthus gigantus
GTCGTATTTTCAACTATCTTCTCAGTGTTTGGAAATGTGATGAAACACTGTCTCTCGTGTTTGATATATTACTTCAATAGTAAAGTTGATTAAAAATTAGGCACATGTTTGTTGCTCTTTCACTTTAAATAAAAGTATTTTAATTGACCAGTTTTCAATTCCTAGTTGCTGCTGATGTAAATGACTGCTGGCTCATTTATACAGTCTTAGCCTCGTTTTGCTCTTAAATACTCAAAAATTAAACAGAAACGGAGCTGGAATCAATTAATGTTGAAAAATGATGAAGGATCTCCATTATTTGATAAACAGAACGCAAAAGTGCTGTGCTACTTCTCAGCCTTTTTTCTTTTCATCGTAATCAGTTGAAATCAAAACTGAATGGACGTTTTAACCGCCGCAGGCGGAGAGATTTACAGCATATCAAAATTTCGAACTTTGTCATTTGTCTTAATTGAACCCGAGACTTTTGTTTGCACATCGGTCTTTTAAAGCATCGCAGCACTTAAGTGTCCCTACGACGTTAATTGATCATTCATAATGTTCATTCGTGATACATACGTAATAATACAGCATCTTAGGAATAAATTAATAAAATATAGCGGCGCCGCCATTACACTTTTGCGAATCAACTCGACCTGTTGTCAATGTACAGCGGCTTCAAATGTAACGTCATTTCCTCAACACAAGATTTTATACTTTAATATTAGTTTAGAATGCACGTCAGTGAGGTTTTATAAGGAATCAATATGAGGGTGATATAGAGTCGTCTAAACAATTACGATGAAAGTGTCTAGCCGTTTAAACTACCACCGGGTAAGCAGGCAGACAACATCTGGTAGACATCTAGCAATAAAACACCCAATCCTAAAGCATTTTCACCTCAAAGGATTTTCTTAACCTGGCCCAGGAACGCCCCTGACAATCCAAACTTAACCATCCTATACACAACTTTTATTACCCAATTACATTCAACCCCAAACTAATCTCAACTCAGCTCCTATCCACTAAGTTTATTTAAAATAACATACTAGCGCCCGCTCTAATGTCCTTCGCATTGTCACTCTTCTCCAGAAACAGTTTAATGGATTTTTCATATTAGTTTTTGAATTAGTTTTTATTTTTTCTAACATTTCTCTCATCCCTACTCACCACACCAAGGGTTTTCTTTACTTCTTTAGCAGAAACCTGCAATACAACATAATTTAGCCAAACACGCGAGCATCCGCGGCGAGACTTCAATCACAGCAATTACTATGAAATTTTGTCATAACCCCGGCGTGACAGAGCTAAACACACATTTCTCTACACAGCGACCATTTTCTCTTGTTTTTTACAACTGATTACCAGCGTTCTCTAAAATATGATCGATCAAAGACACCGCTTCCGCATCAAAGTTTATAATCTTATTCAAATCAAATTCTCCCTACTATCTTAAGTTAAATTTTCACACGCAAATAAAATCTAGATTGTAGATAGAGAATATTCCTTTATTTTGAAATCCCTCCCTTGCACAATTTCATTATCTTTTACGAAACAAGTAAACCAAGGTGCAAAAATTAACATTTAATTCTCATTTACCTTCCCATCTCTTTCAACACCTATATTGCCTTGGACATTTGATCCAATACCTGCTTTCATTCAACATAAGAATTCAAATAAAAGTACCAAAATGAATGCGTAACTGCTAGTTCTGAAATGTGTGAGGGAGTGACGTCACAACCGATTTTTGAAAGGTCGCCGAGCTATTTGGCTTTGAATAATGGCGGACAAAAGTACTCGAGGTCTGAGGATGAAATTGAAGGACTCAAAATGAAAAACTGTCTGGCCAAGTGTGTATTACGAATCTATTCTTTCGTTTTGTCAAAAAAAGATTATATGAAAATTTGACCAAAACGTCACTTCAGAAGTAGAACTTTAGTTATATATATATATATATTTAACCAATTCAATTCAGAGAAAAAAAACGGTAAGTTTAATTTTATAAATATCAGTAATAAAGTTTATCATCTCAGCGATTTAGCAGCTTGTAAGAACTCAACAATACATCTATTAAAATAATTGAAGATCAAAATAACTTTTAATGATGACTTTTGATGGTGATCCTAACATACAGCTAGTTACCTCATTAAAGAGTTCATCAAGAACGTCGGTTGTACGTGGTTGATCCAGCTTCAACAAATCACACTTTGAATCCGTAAATGTTTTATCTGAAAGCGGACATCATTCATATTCATTTAAAAAGTCAAACCACTGCTCAACACTTTAGTCTTTGACAAGTTAGTTTCACAGTTAGCCTTGTTTCATGCAAGGGTGCCTGTATAGAACCCTTGAAAATTGAGACCTCTTATGACTTTTTAAAGCTCAAATATTTGTGCAACTTTCTTTTCCGCCTAAGCTAACTCAGCTTTCAATCCTTCCAGGGTAGGTTAATGAGTACCAGCGTCTGCTGGGAGCTAATCTGTGATGGATTAATGTCCCGTCCAGTGGGATCGAGTCAAAGACTCTTCTCAGCTTAACACTACTGAAACGGCTCCATGGGCCGCTAGACTCCTAAAGGATTTAGCTTAGACAGTATTTATATACAGTATTAAAGTGCCTATATATCATCAAAATGGGTTTTTACTAATTCGGATAGAGCACGTTGTTTGAGAAGTTCTTTTTTCGATTTTGCTGTTAACGTTTAGTTTTGGAGTTACAACAGCTCAAACATCGAAATTTTTCGTTTTTTGAAAAAAAAGTCGAGCGCCTTGATTACTGGCAAAGAACATGGGAACTAAGAACCCATCACCTTAAAATACTACACAAAGATATATAATTTTGAGTTTCTCTTTGAAGTTATGCCTACTAGATGTGTAGTTTACGGTTGTTCAAACACCACTTATACCAGTAAAGGTATCTTTTTGCATCAGATACCTTTCTGGGGTGATAACGCGCCTGTAGCGATTACAAGAAGAAGATTTTGGATAACGTTTGTGAATACTAAGAGAGCCAAATGGAGGCCTTCACGCTCGCCAGCAATCTGCTTATATCATTTCTTGAAAGACTGTTTTGAGTATGGTTCCGAATATACATAGATACACGTTAAGAAGGATAGTATCGTGCGAAGCGCATGAAGCAGAAAGACGTATGTCTAATTTTATATTATAAACACAAACAAATCCAAATTTTAAAATATCGGTGGCGTACATCTTCCGACTTCCGTAGCCTTTTTACTAAAATTTTATTTAATATAGCATTATAGGGACTACATGCAATAGATGTATTTTTTCTGCCTACAATAATAATTTAATTATTGTAACACTTGGTACTGAATTCGCGTCGTAACTTTCACTTTTTTATTATTATGCAATCAACAAGAATAAGTCGCTCTAGTGTGCTCACATCAGTATTGTTTATTCATTTATAGTTTATATATTTTCTTCTATTGATATTTTATCTCTAATTTAGATGAGTTTTCTAATACATTATCAGTAATTAGTTTGGGTGCATCATAATGTTCGTAATTTTCCATGATCCAAAGAAGTGGTGAGCACCTCGCAATTCACGAGTTAGCGAAATTCATTATCGGTGATTTTGTCCATCTTAGCATTTGTATTTTTTTATCTTTTGGTGCTCTTTGAATTTTCCACTTTTCTCAAGAACTTTCTAGCAAAAACAAACTATCTAAGAAAGATGACTATAACCGATTATTAGATAGTCATACACAATTATTGTGTGGTGGACAATTCTACACAAAATTCTGCACATGAACCGTAATTCTCGTTAATTTTATAGTAAATTACCTTTTCATGAACAAAATAATCAGTTCTCTTCATGGTTTTGGCGGTTTTAGAATGACTCTAAGCATACTATACTTCAACAGTTTATAGCAATGTCTGTACACGTTAAGTTCATACATTTGTTGCACACGATGGCTTTTCTATAAGCTAATAGTTCTTTGTAGGGCAACCAGATCCTGAGATCCTTAAGGAGTGGCGTAATATGGTCACGCTTCTTGCTTGTTTTGGAGATGACCTTGCAAGTAAAGTCTTGAACGGAATATAATTTGTTGACGTTTTGGGGCTTGTGTTTGACCAAACAATTCATATGAGTTTGCTAATTATCGTAACAAACAAGGTTACGATATCAAAATTATTCTTGACTTGGTTTACCTGGCTAAGCACTCAGAAATCAGGTTGCTAGTATGCGAGTCGTGCGATAATTGGAGTCTAAAGTAACACCCACATCGCATGCAGAAGAAGACTGTTTGATGGTTACAAGTGCCTAGGAAGGTTATCTCCAATGAAATGGTAAGACTTTGTATAGTAACTGATAAGTGTTAAACACCATCTTACAATGAGATACAAATCTTCTTCAAGTGTCAGCTTGGATTCTTCTATGTCTTTGATTAGAGGAGGGGGGGGGGGGGGAGTTATGAACATTTTAGTGTCATCGACATATGATTCGAGGCGATATGTGTATTGTTTAGTTTGCAAAGATAAAGAGAAACCGATCTCATTTATTAGCTAGCTTTGATAAGAATGTCGATGGTTCATAAATCTTGTAACTGCTGACAGTGATAGGGCATGGTAGAGATTTTGGTAAAATTTATAGAAGGAGATGGTCACTTATTGGCCAGTTCAGGGGATGAAACGAGGACCACATAGATCAATGCTTGAGTGATGCCTATAATTCTCGTTGGAGAGCTAGTGACTTGAGTTAAATTCATCTCTTCTGAACAGTCAGCTAGTACACAATTCTTTGAGGCAATCCGGCCTAAACTGTGTTGCAGTCAGATCACGACGAATGGCTTCACTAATGTCAAGGCATGGATTTAAGTAGGCTTAAACATTTTTTCGAAGCAGAAGAGCAAGCATTTAGGTGGACGATATGACAAACAGACCAAAATAGTTTTTAATTTTTTATGTTGGAGTTGAAGCCAGAGTGAAAATTGGTCTCCGATAACAGTGTGATTTCGTTTAGAATAGATGCTTTTGTGTATTTGAAGATGAAAGCACACACGCCACCACCCTTCTTGTGTCAGCGATCGAGCCTGTTTATTCTGTAGCCATCAATATCGGCACTTGTCATTATTGTGTTCAACCAAGTTTCGGAGATTGTTAGTACGTCGCTTTCCTTGAAGCGTTGAGCAAGTTGTTCTTACGCGGATAATATGAGGTTAAATTAATTTCGAAGAGAATGATTGTTTACATGTGTAACTTTCAAATTATTCTTGGTTTTCATATAATTCCAAGAGACACAAAAGACAATAGACATAGCAGCCATGCTGGTGTCCCAAACAAAAGAAATAATCAAAATTCTTTTGTTGAGAGTACACCAACATGGCCGCCATGACGTCAGGTGAAAACCAGCAATTAAAGATGGGAGCGAGGATGGTCACCACCAAAAATATATATAACAACATGGAGATGAGAAATATCCCTAAAAAGTGCAATAAACCAAAAATGTTGATAATCCTATAATTTAACAGAGTAGAGATGCAGCTTCCTAAAGTCACCAAATTTTATCTGCAAAATGTAGAAAGGGCGCAAAAGTTTTTCAGTTAAATTTTGCAGTTTTGTGGAATTGTAGGAAATAATTAAATTTTCACATAAAACTATTTTAAACTTTCAAACTTAGCAACTATACTAATTTCAGGCAGTTCTTTCCATTCATGGTGACAGTTTTTTTTGTTAGATAGTTGAATTCAAATGTTGGAAATAGCTTTGGGTTGGTCTTTCGCGTAATGAAGAAAATTCTGTAGTTCTTTTAAGTCACACAAGTTTGCAATCTTCCTATCATCATAATAAATTTGCAAATCTCCTACTGCTTGATCCTGATAATCTCTGGCTCCACACAGATTAGATAATGTAGATTACAAGAAGTAATCCCTTAGGTCACCAAACAGTTACCTTCCCTTAGAGAACTTTTGTTTTTCGAACGAGCTTGCTGGAACTGACAAAAAAACGCAAGGCAGTTTGTGTTTATCATATAGTTTGCTTTAACTAAGTTTTTAAAATATGCAAATCTGACTGCAACTTAATCAGCAAACCTTTTGTTACCTATTTTTAAAGATATTCCGCCTCAAGCTGTTCTTAATCTTTTTTTTTTTTCAAACTGTGATTTCAAAAATAAATAGATAAAACGAATTACCTCACATCTTGCATGTCTTCTCTGAATAAACGAGAAATAACATGATCCTTTTTATATATATATATTTATTGCTAAGTTAATTATGCTTTTCAAACAGTTTGTATTTAATCTTATATCTAAATCTTTTTAAATATTTTGAGCAATTTGAATCTCGTTTTTACAAAATCGTTTTATATCAAAAAGTGTGTAAACCAAAACCTACGGGAAAAAAACAACTGAAAGTTATGTTTGTAAAAACAAAATCTATACAAATTAATGGTGCAGAAATTTTTCCATTATTGAAAGTAACTCTTTGTCCTAAAGAATCTGTACAGCTGGCTTAAACAGAGCAATTAAGTTGCTTTAAAAAGACATAAATGGAATGGTGCGTCGGTGTTTCTACAGAAACAGTTTTATAAATTGATAATTTATACACCGTAGTGGAAAGAATCTTCTAAATAACTGACGTTTCGACTGTATGAATTCACTCCGAAGAAGGACTACAGTCCAAAAAGTCAGTTTTTTACAAAATTCTTTTCACTACGGTGTTTAAGTTATAAATTTAATAAATAAATAGTAGCGTTTCAAACTAAAAAAATAGCAGGCGCTTTGAGCATAGATTTCAACCAATCTTGGCGGGAGGGCTTGGCTCAAGACGAAAGATATTTTGCTGTGGCTTTCTCGTGACAACTTTGTAGCGCTGAAAATAAGCCCCCCAACATCGCAGGAAAAAAAATTTAGAAAATTTAATTGTTCTGTTCAATTAACCGTAAAAGACATGGCTATAGAAACAAGATCTACCAAATATAGAAATCTGAGTATCAACGGCTTGTTCGAACTCTTACTTTTTGAGGAAATTTAAAGGTAATTTAACTGTGCTTTAAAAATAAAATTACGAATTAGGCTGGAAACTGATTAGGGCTGGTCGTAAAATAATATCATCGGAAATTCCGCAAATGGAACAATCGAGAAGAATTAGAATTAATATTCCCACTTTCACTTAACTTACGTTTGGCAAGTTTATATTAGCATGGTCTAAAATTCTGAAGATCTTCTTTTCAAAACTTGTAGATAAAACAAGCTCTTTCACAGTTTATTTGGCTTAAAAGAAAATTTTGTTTTAGTTCGTTTCAAAATTCTGTTATCTTTCGTATTGTAATTGAAATTTAAAATTAGCCGGAAATAAATGATTAGCATATATATTGAGCTGAGCTCTTTTTGTTTATCAAGAAATATTAGCATATATTATTTCTATCAGCAGCATATAAAAATACGCCATGCCATCACTCACGCAAAAGCTACAATAACCTCGCACTTGTTGTTGAAGGCAATTTTTATCTGAAAATGCCTTCAAGCGAGCCTAAACCTAATTTTACATCAGAAAGCGAACCGAAACATACAGTTCCAACATCTGAAACCATACCAAGACCAGAGCCTTTGCCCGAATGGGAGGTAGCAATTCGAACATGGAAAGAGCTTTGGAAAGTTCACTTCATAGGGTTCGGTTGCTTGTTTGGTATCATGGCGTTGTTTAGTTGTTACTGCTTGTACAGAATTCACAGAGCGAGAAAATCTATGACTCTTGCAAAGTACTTTTTCGCTGTATGTCTAATGATGATGTTGTTTTGTTTTTCGCGCTCACTTTATTTGTTGTTGGATCCGTACGAATCTCATTCAAACGGCCTGACACTACCAGTCATTCTTGTACGAATTCTGTTCGCCCTGGGATATCCGTGTTTAACATCAGCTTTTTCCCTCATTCATCTCGCTTTTATTGAGGTGAAGAAAGTTCGAGCTATTGCCACCAGACTTCAGAACATAAAGTTTTTAACTTTGGTTATTACCCTTCATTTTCTGATTGTAATTATCGTCTACACAGTTGTGACAGTCGCTCCGAAACTCGCCAGGTTACTAATTCTCTGCCAGTCGATACTCATTTCCTGGTGGATTTTTCTTGCCGTTTGCTTTTTGTACAGCGGTGGACAAATATGCTGGAAATCAAAAATAACAAAACAATTCTTTGAAAAGCAAAGAAAAAGGAGGGGCGAATGTAGTACAAATGACAAAACTCAAAGGTACGAGGCGGTAAAACTGAGCGAAAATGCCAAGACACAAAAGAACCAAACTAACACTGAGGCGAAACAAAGTACAACAGGTGTTTCTAAAATTGTGAAAATTGCAGGAATTGTGTCCATTCTTGGCTTGTTGTCAGCCGCAGTGGAACTGTACTCGCTTTTTGCTGTTTATAAACTTTATTCTTTGTCAACAACTTTCGTTGATGCGTGGCCATGGTGGATATACGTGACCTGCGCACGACTTATCGAAGTTCTTCTCTGTATTGTTGTCGCATATGTGATTTTTCCAAGCTTGAAAATTAAAACAAAAAGGGAGAAAACTTCTACTTCGAATTCCACTTACACCACACGAAATGCCGCCGTCAATAGGCATTCCAAACATTCAATGGAGACTTTAGGAACCGATTTTGCAAAATCAGACAACAGCGACTCTGTGAGGATAGATTCAATAGCTTGAATTCAAACATTTTTATTTCAAATTTTATAAAACCACTGTTGTTTAAATAACTACTTTCATTTTATTCTTTTATGTTGTTTAAATAACTACTTTCATTTTATTCTTTTATCGGTAGATGTTTAAAAACAGTTTAATTTTTTTTCATAAATATATACCAATGCTTTCAGGAATGTTGCAGTGTTTGGCATTTAAATTTGCTTATCAACTTCAGCTGCTTGAGTTGCGAAACTGTTTTTTTCTTTGACAGGCAACACATAAAGTGTTGAACAGAAAAAATACAATTAAATGCAACTGCAGATATAATTTTTAAAAAATTCGAAATAAGATCAAATGTAAATACGGATACATTGTATGTGTAAACAAGGTAACGGTAACGAAGATAACAGACTCTAGAATCACGAAACTTTTCTTTCTTTGTAAGACGTGCAAGACATTTTCATAAAAAGGAAACACACTTTTGTGCCTTCACAGTGAATTCAAAAGATGCAAAAATTTATATCAGTTTGCAAAAAAACTCAAAACTAACACTGAGCTGAAGGATGATTAAGGGCAAAGTCTGCTTATTGCAATACGTCAGTTCATGAAAAGCATATTTTGTATTAGATATATGAAAGTCTAAAACGTGTTTCAATTTCTACCACCAATTTCAAATTTTTGCAGCAATCACAATTTTCGGGAATAACTGAAAAATTAAGCAATTCGCTTGTTCTCATTAAATAAAAGTTTTTTTCAATTGTTTTGCATTTGAGGTACATACGAGCTAGAACTAGAATATTATTTTCCAGAAATCACGGGATGGAAACTACCGAAATTACGGAGAAGTTGTGTTTCTATTCACAAAACAGAGAGTCACTTTCATTTTTGTTCTTCGTTTACATTTACGTATAAACCAAAATATCTTTGTTTGGTCAGTTTCTATTATAAAAGAAAACACAATTCGTGATAATGTGAACAACTTAAATTTCTAGCCCAACAACAGAAAAGGGGTCTCCTTATTTCAGCCGAAAAAAACAAACAAAAAAACGGGAGCTGGCAATGGCATACAGAAAAAAAGCCACGTAAGGATGCTCAAGTGACAGTGATCGCCATATCTTCGACTGATTTTACGAAGAGCAGTTTAAACCATGAAAACACAAAAAAACATGCTATCTTGTGTGTAATTTTGGCCGTTTGCTGATGTCTGAGCTCATCATGAAGGGCTAAGAAGGCTTAAACCCTATAAACCGTTTATTGGCACTGTGAATTCGACAAAAACAAAACTTTGGAATAATCGGTTGCATCGGTTAAAAAACAGTTTGTCATTCATGGGCAAGGGGCCAAAATAGCAATGTACCTGGTCTCGCCAGTTGCATTCTGCAATTCTGTAACTTCTATCAACTGGTAAATCTGCACGACTGGGGTTTTTGGCAGAATGCAAGCCTGGTCCGAGACTTAGTTATTTCTAGAAATTAAAAAATTTCTAGTTATTTTGGAGGGGGTACTCTCCAGCGAGAAAATTTGTCAAATCAGAATGCAAAGCAACGGTATTGGTCTGCCTGGTCAGTTGTACAGTGTGTCTCTTGCAAAAATGAATATGTAAGCTTTTTTTCTCAACCATCCGAAAAGCTATTTTCTTTTTTGAAAAGCTTTTAAACCTCTAACATTGAGAGAGCACAATTGTAATGCATTCATCTTACAAGACATTGTGTAAGTTTTTGTCGAGAACTTGTTAACGAGAGAACAAAGCTCGCTTTTGATTGTGTTTTTGTTTTTCTTTTCTTTTCTTTGTGCCAGAAGGTGACAAATGTCTAATCCCACTGTAGTAATTGTTTTAGTATGGACAAAAGTCTGTAATGAAGTGGGATGGTAGAAAAATGTTTTATGGAAATTAGAGTAATCTGAAAGGTTTGCAGAAATTGAATAGTAAATATGGGCTGGATTTCGCACTTTGGTAATGCAAATAACCGCTCTTGACAAAGTCGCTATTTTTTTACGCAGACCATTTATGTTACTTGTTATTTTATGTTGAATATACTTTAAATATTTTTGCTATTCACTTTCGTTTACCCTACATTAAATTCATTAGGAATATTCTTAACCGTATATTTTCTTTGATCTATCAGCAGATAGCGATCTATTACCTTTGCTTGCTTTCCGTTTTCTCGGGCTTTGAACATTGCCTTTACTAAAAAGTCTTTCCTCCTGAATAGCTTTTGCGTAGTCTGCTGTTATGTAGGCTCCCTGGTAATTTTCGGCATAATTTCAGAATTGGCGCATACTTATTTATGCTTGCAGCTCCATTGTAAAGTGAAAACAATACGTTCGCACCTGCGAAGTCCGTCAATCGTTTAGCGTAAAATATTTTGTACTGTAAATTTTATTTTCGAAGTTTTACATTTATTCCATATTTGTGTGTTTACCAAAGGTTATAAAACATTGTAAGCATCTTTCTGAGTCATATAGTTAGTTTAGGGGCTTAAGACTTTTAGCATAACGTTCATTGCAAAAACGGTTTACTAACTGCTGGGGAATGTACGTCTACTCGCCTTGACAGTCAGGCCAGTCTCATGGGCAAAATACTTGTTTTAAACAAAACAGACAAGACAGTAAAACAATTGTTTTTTTTTTCACATATTTTTTTCAATACAAACAATTTGGAAAATACTCATGAATTTGAGGTTTTGTGTTAATTTTAACACCCCCCACCCCCTTTAACAAAGCTTGCTCGGTTGCCAAGGAAACGACAGAATCGAAAGCTTTAGTGGTGTTGAACTTGTTTCATGATGGGTAGTTGCAAAGTCGTAGAATTTTCTTTAAAAACTCCATTTTATAAATAAAATGCTCAAGTCAGTATATGATACCTGAGCCATAATCGTAACAGACCTTTTTCCTGTTAATTGTCTTAATTGGCTTCACTTATTTAAAATTGATTAATAGCACCAGTATTATTCACGAAAGTATTGATTTTCTCTTTGTCTCTATTCATGACACCTCTTAATTCATTCATATCACTTGAAGTTGCACAACCATTTCACGGGCCTAGTTTTTACCATTAGAATACTATTGACATTAGTTGTGGTTCCACTAGAGTCTATCTCGGGTCATTTTCGGTGCTTACCGAGTTTAACTGCCTGGGCTTGGATTTACCGTGGGTTCACGGTTACCCGCGGTGATATAGCTCTGAGCGGTTCCATTAAAGCAAGACTGCCCGTGGTGAAAAGTTTGTGCATCATATGCAAGGTCATCGTATTCATCAGAATTCCTTTAAATAACATAGAATCTGAATTAGTGGCGAGTTATATGGTATGAAACAAGTAAAATGCCCACCAAAAAGACAAGAAAGTAAAGCGCGAAACCCAGCCATGTTATATGTTGACTCGCTCGGCAATTTGCCGCGAATTTCACGTTCCTTCACAGTCTAGTGGGCATCAAATCAATTTCCTGT
>JAOBBB020181019.1:0-21043 GCA_025331005.2 Zoanthus gigantus
ATATATATGAATTGTCTTGAAATATTTTCAAACAATCTTGTGTGATAACTTTTTGAAACTTTTTGTCCTGTCCAAAATAAATTGTTTTTAAGCACATCACTTGTTTTGGTTTGAGATATAAATGTTCCAACAGCGAACTACAAACTATGAAAGACACGGCGGACTAGACTACACCAGCCTCATTTGACATGGCTAAAATGGATAGTGCGCAATACTTTCTAAAGAAGGGGCTCCTCCCAAAGGTTTTGAGATACTATGGACTATGAGATACGTGACCAGCCTGTGCGAGCTGGGTCTCGTCTTTGCGAAAGAGAGAACCTGCGAACAATTAATGTTAAAAAGATAAATATTTTATAGCCAAGAGAAATATTGCAATTTTATCAATAATGAGATACAAATCTCTTAGTTTTTAATATGCTCTATTTTGCACAGTGTCGTGCATTTCTGATAAAAGATTAATAAAAGCTTTAATTTGATTAATTTCAACTTTTAGATTCCTTTTCTGGACTGATTGGGGACAAGTGCAAAAAATATCAAGAGCAAGTTTCGATGGTACAAACGTAGTTGTGTTGGTCAAAAGTAGCCTCCGATGGCCCAATGGTATCGTTGTAGATGAATCAGCAAAGCGTATTTATTGGGCTGATGCTGACAAACTGGAGAGCTGCGACGTCAGTGTGAGTAGAATAACCAGGCGCCCAGGGGGTGGGGGGAAGATTTGTCCTTTTGACCTTCTAAAACAGCACCTGATAACATGATTTAAGTTATACAAGTCATATAGAGACTTTTGCATTTTTGCATTTCTTTTTGATATATTTAGCATTAAAACCTACATTTTTTATTTGTACAGGGTAATGGACGGAAAACTTACGTTACCAAAGTGAGTCATTCTTTTGGGCTGGCATTGCTTAATGAAAGGTAATATTTTAGAGGAGAGCAAGGCATGCAGTTTGGGTTGAAATATCTTATTCGTTAATATTTAATTTATCCTTTGGAGTTGTATTGAATTAAATTCGACCTATGTTACATTGCTTTATAATCAAAAGAATTTTTTGGAGCAATTGGGAGACGGGAGCAATACACAGTGTAGACAAGAACACGGGAACTGCCATGAAGACTTTGGTTGAAGGTCTCAAAAGACCCACAAGCATATTTATTCACAAAGATGATTTAGGTAAGAAAACTTTTGTAACCATATTAGCAAAAACTGAAGCTTTGTAATAATAATAGTAACAATAATAAAACTGTAATATACATTACAAAAATAACAATTATTATTATTTTTTGTTATTATTATTGTTGTTGATATTATTAACATTGAGTGGAGTCACACTCAGACGTGCTCAGTACATGTGGAAGTTTCATTACCTTGTTTGTACTTGAATATTGAATTTTTTCATTAGTTATTCGTGTCTAGTCATGATACGCGCAAATGTTGTTCTTATGTTGTTGTTTTGTGTCGTTTGTTTTGTGGCTTCATCATTCTGGATCGTCCTACATGACGATGTAAAGCAAGATTAAATGAAACAGTAAATGGTCACTCTGAAGTGCTGCAAAGAAAAAGCCCTTCATTAATTCAATAAAAATTGAATCAAATTCTAACGCCGTCAAATGTTGTTGTGGGAAGTCTGGCAAAGGTATGCATGGCTTGAAGATGCACAAACGAAGTTGTAAGATCATGCTTGTGCGAAATGATGATATAAGTTCTGATCTCGAAGAGCATCTGTCTGATAACATGGCCGTAGCTAGCAGGGAAGGGGGGCAGGGGGGGCAGCTGCCCCCTAATAATTTTTCAGTAGCAATTTGAAATAAAGTAGAAAAATCGACAATTGGAGAGTAAAAATCGAGAGATAGAACTTGATAGGAATTAAGTTTTGCTGCATTACTGATTTCAATACAGCTGCCTCCCCCCCCATCAATAATTTTTCAGTAGCATTTTGAGATAAAGTAGAAAAATCAACAACTGGAGACTAAAATCCGAGAGATAGAACTTGATATGAATTAAGTTATGCTACAATACTTTTTTCCATACATAGTACCTCGGTGCATGGGCGCGTATCAAAGAAATACGGTATTTTTTGTTAGATTATTGATGCTCTCTTAAGATCTCAGAAGACTGAAAAAATCCAAGCTATGGCCAATAATAATTCTAGAATTATTCCTCCGGGGAATATTACTAATGCAGCATCTACAACAGACAGAAGCTGATTCTGATACTGATGACTTTCCTTTTGAAAAAAGGAATATATCTACCAAAACTGATTTCTAATGGTCAACGGCTAACGACTTTTTTAATTTTTTTTTTCAACTGATTGCCCCAATCATAGTACAGGATACTAATTCAAACATCAAGGACATGAATAATGTTATTTATAACTACTTCACAGATACCTGCGGTCAAGTTGAAAAAGTGTTAAAAAATGTATGGCTAAATATAAAGATGGATAAATATAAAGATACCTCAGTAAAGGATTTGAAGAAAATTTTAAAAAAATTAAAAACTCAAGAAGATGCAGACATCAACGAAATTACTTTTTATGACCTGCTCTCAAGCAATGAGCAGTCCTACTCACAACAAGATCAAGACGATAATGTAATCACGTCAAATTAACAAGAGCTTCATGGACTACATCAAATATGTTCTCAACATAAAAGATCCGTTCTTCCTTCCTTTTCAATGTCAGATTTCGCATCTTGTTTTCTTAAGAGGTTTTTTTCGGCCCATCCTTACAAACTGTTCTCCAATACTAGCTGGATTCCATGACTATCAAGTCTGAAGTAAATGTCACATGTAAATTCTTCAACTACTATCGCCACTTTAGATCTTTGGACTACCAGAACATTTAGTTACTGATAATGGAAGTCAATTAACCAGTGCTGAATTTTAGAAATTCCTTTGAGACAATTGCATACTACACACTGCTACTTCTCCAGACCACCCTGCCACTAATGGCATGGCTGAAGGCTATGTTGGGAACTTAAAGATTGGAGAAACCGGAGAAACATTACAGATCAAACTAGACAGCTATCTGTTAACTTACAGGTCCACACCCAATTAACTTGGAAAGACCCTTCAGAACTTCTCATGAACAGATAACCAAGGTTAAAGTTCAGTTCCCTTAGGAGTAGTCCAAGTAAGCAGGACGTCAAAGTTTTCCAAGAAAACTTACTCACTATCAATAGAGCTAAATATTGCCAAAAGAAACCTGTATTTGTTCCTAACTTTAGGGGGCTCGATGGGTTCCAGATATGATTATTGGTATTATCAGTCCCAAGAACTATGGCATTCAAGTAGGAGATAAGTGTTGAAGGATTACGTCCACGATACAAACCAACAAGTCAATGTACCAAATCTCCATTGGTACCTAATCAGGACACATCTATTATTAACTGGCTTATACCTCTTACCCCTACAATGGTACTGGAGAGACCTCAACTAAATTTGCCCTTGGAGGTAAATACTGAGAATCTATGGCATCGACGCTGAAGGATAGCAGTGCCTTAACAAATACACCATCCACAACCTCACCTGTCAGAATGTACTCCCTAGAAAGTTTTATTGAGCACTTTTAAAGAGGTGACTAGTCGTGAGACACTTTTGACACTCTTTTACCCTATTTTTTGGCTTCTTTGCAGATGGCAGTTGTTATACATTCATTTTCACATTGGCTTGTGTACAAATTTTTAGCATATGCGCGTACTGGAGTAAAGATTATTTTCCCGCGTTTTGGATTGAAGTTATGTATTGATAGATATCGAAGTTCCCGTACGCTTATTACTATATTACACCAAGACTTCTTCAGAATTAGAATCAGAATCGCTTTATTTTTTCATTAATTAAAATTAATTTTATTTACACTATAAAGCTTTCTTCAAAAACTTAATAAATGATTCCTTGTCCAAGCTAAACTGTATAGTCTAAATTACCTAACAAAACAAATTCTTGCAAAAAGGAAAATTTGTTCAACAGCTGATTGTTCCTTCCTTCTGTTTATTCCCCGAAACAATTCTGCATGTTTTAGCTGGCTGTCAAACCTATATTGCCTTGGTTAGATTTACTTGGAGACATGACACTGCTAAATCTCTTCAAATGGTTAAAAGGTATTGTCCTATATGTTGATCTTCCAAATGTAAAAAGTCCCTCAATCAAAACTAGTGAAAGCCAGAAAGTGGACGTAGGGAGGTACGAACTCGCGACAGTAAAGCTTGATGTTACACAGACTGCCAAAGCTATCTTTGTGTAAGAACTAGCCAGTTTTATAGCTGATAATAAGACGATGTACCGGAAGAAATGTCGTTTTTTTATCATAAAAACTCATCTAAAACAACAGAAACAATGTTTCTTTGTTACAGACTTGTGTGTTTAGTGTTCTATTAATCAAAATCGACCGCACTTCGCTAATCGATGATTACTAATAGTTCCTAAAATTTTCTAGCGATTAAAATCAAACGCACGTTTTCATAACCTATTTTGGGGTTTCGAGCATCCCATAGTTTTGTCGCACAGCATGTCTTGTTCATGTCTTCTTCACAATGAACATGATATTTTTGTCTATTTTTTTCTTCATGTATCAGGTATTCCGTGCTCTGATCCCGGCATTCCACTCAACGGTGGTCGCAATCCTAAGCCAAATAATAATGGAAAATACAAGCACGGCACCAGAATAATTTTCACGTGCCACCGTGGCTATATCTTAGTGGGGTATAGTTTGACTATTTGTCGGAAATCTGGCAAATGGAGCAAAGTTCGTCCAAAGTGTATAGGTTAGTTGTACTTTTACTTTTACCTTCATTGTAAGTTCTGAAGCTTAAGAAACTAAAGTGTTTGAAATGAAAAACAAAATCTCAGAAAGGCACATTATTACTTCATCAAATTCGAACTTTTGGCTCCTTCAATGTTCTTTACTTGCTTTTAATTAATTGTAAAGTAAAAGCAAAAAGAAGAGATTTAATTCTTATGAGAAGGAAGAGATAATTTAGTTGGCAAAAGAAAAATTGTTTCGTGTGGGCATACCGAAAATCGAACTCGCGGCAGTATACCTTGAAGGTTTCATTGTTTAAGAACTCTCACTTCTAGTTTTAAATCTGATTTATAGGACTATTATATTTTGGTAGAAATGTAGCTTTTTTAAGCATGAAAATTGATTCAAAAACAGAAGAAAAAAAGTTTCTTTGACACCGCTAAGAGTTTGGTGTGTGTTCTCAGCATATTTATATAGCTTTTAATCAAAATCGAGCGCACTTCGTAAATTTATGATTACTTCTAGTTTATAGGATTTTTTAGCGGTACCAGATAACGATTTTTGAAGCACCCGTAGTTTTGTCTTACAGCATGTCTTGTTTATGTTCACACACTGGAAATTAAATGTTTGTTTACATAAACGAATCTTTGTTTCTTCATGTAACAGGTATTCCGTGCTCTGATCCTGGCATTCCACGCTACGGCGGTCGCAATCCTAAGCCGAATAAAGATGGAAAATACAAGTACGGCACTAGAATACTTTTCACGTGTCACCGTGGTTATACCTTAGTGGGGTACAGTTCAAGTATTTGTCAAAAATATGGCAAATGGAGCAAAGTTCGTCCAAAGTGTGTAGGTTAGTTCTACCTTTTGGATGGTATTTTTACCTACAGTGCATGTTCTGAAAAAAAAACAAAAAAGCATTTGAAATTTAATTGAAAGTCTCAAAATCACATCTTCATTTCATCAAATTGGAACTTTTAGCTTTTCCGATGTGCTTTAATTACTTGCCTTTAATTCATTCTTTAGAAACCGGAGATAGGTGCCGGCCCCATGGGCCACTTGGCTCGTAAAGGATTTAACTTTAATTTATTGCAAACTTAAATTAGAATAGAAAATGATAGGCGGAGCAGCAGAACAATTATCTAGTGTGCTGCTTTGTTGATAAGGACCCCTGTTCAGTTTAGGCCTTGCAGCTTTATTGGCCATTAAGACGGGCTCGTCCAAGAGCGTTAGTTTTGTCCGTTTATACAGACGATGTTTTGTAATTATTGTGAAAAAATATGAGGAAATATTTTAATCAGAACATCAGAGAATTGCAAAAAGGAATATAATTTCTATAAGAAACGTTACGTTTTAGTATTAGACTTCATGTCAATTTTTATTTAACACCTCGTTTTATCGATCAAAACTGTAAACATATTGAGAAAAGTATTTATGTATTTTACGCTCTGTTGCACTTTTATGAAATGAATAATAAGGGAAAGATTAAAATTTTGAAATGAATAATAAGGCAAAGATGAAAATTGTGAAATGAATAATAATAAGGGAAAGATGAACATTTTGAAATGAATTATAAGGGAAAGATAAAAATTTTGAAATAAATAATGGAAGACAAAAAAATTTATTAGGTTGCCTTGCAGTTCGGCCTTGGTTAGTCAAAGGCTAAGGGAGTCAACCATGACAGAAGATCCGTAGCCGGGGCCCCTAAGACGGTTGACTGGGTTACTTGTCACCTTCCGGCAGATCCTGTATCCTGGCACGCCCCCAGCTGTCTTGGCCACGTCTTGCCACTGCCTTCGGGCTTGTCTGGACAAGAGAGTGAGACTGAATCTGAGCAAATCTCCCTCACTATACTTTAACTCACACATAAATCACTACGTCAACCTCCCCAATCCTTCGAGAGTCCTATGGCGATGGGTGCGTGGCATAGCAGCAGGTGCGGATAATCTGGAAGCTGTCATTCGCAATGCTCCATACCGGTGGCTCAAGGCACGGGATCGTTCTTCATTGGACGCGAAGCCACAGTGGAGCTCGACAGCCCCCTGTGCAAGCAAGAATCACTCTGTTTGCCTCCCAGTATGAAGACGGGGCTAAAATAACCTGCTTCTCAATATCATGGCCAGTGTACCACAGCTGTCGGGGATCCCTCAAATGTGGTCGAAATGCAAAGAAAAAGAAACCACTGATGCTCGTCGTAGCATTATGGAACGTGAGATCCATGTTCGACAACATCAAGGCAGATCGACAGACCAGAGAGAAGGACTGCACTTGTTGTCAGAGAACTTGCCCGCTACAAAGTGGACATTTCTGCTCTCAGTGAAACCGCTTTCCAAGCAAAGGCCACCTGATGAAAAATTGCGGCTACCCTTTCTTTTGGAGTGTTAGCAGTAGCGACATGAAGTTGGTTTCGGATTTGCCATCCAAACTCATCACCAGAAGAAATTGGCTGTTATCTCAGTGACGGGCCTCATGAAAGTTTAGTTCCCTCTGGGAAAGAAGAGGAGTGCTACTCTGATCAGCGCCCTAGCTCACAAGATGACACACCGCGAAGAAACCAAAGACAAGTTCTATGAAAAGCTAGAAGCCCCCATCACTATTGTTCCACAGTCAACGCCCGCGTTGATACAGACCACAAGGCTTGGTACAGAGTCATCGGAAAATACGGAGGAGGAAAATGCACCTGCAACGGCCTCCTCTTGCTCAGGATCTGTACTGCTAATGATCTGGCCATCATAGACACCGTGTTCTGCCTCCCAAACCGCAAGAAGACGTCATATGGCTGCAACACCGCTCCAAGCACTGGCATCTCATCGACTACATCATTGTCAGGGCAAAGGACAGGCGGGACGTGCGGGAAACCAAGGCGACGAGTAGCGCAGACTGCTGGACCTACCACCGCCTCATTTTTTCAAAACTGAACCTTTACATCCAACCAAGGAAAGAGAAGGCCACAGGGACAGAAAGTACCAAAAAGACTTGGAATCCGTCGAAAAACAGCTCTATTGTAAAACTGTCGTTAATTCGTGACTGCAAGCTGGCTGACTCCGAGACTAGCACTACATCAAACAAGACTGGGAACAGTAAGTCAAGATCACGGTCCACTCTGCTGCCCTCCAGGTCCTCTGTGCGGCCACCAGAAACCACCAGGACTAGTTCGATGAAAGCGATACCGAGATCCAGGCACTGTTGGAAGAGAAACGCCAGCTTCTCCGAGTACACCAGATTGACCCCATCTCAACAGCAAAGGCTGCTTTCACCAGTAAGCGCAGCACCGTTCAGGCACGACACCAAGAGGTTCTACGACGCCATTAAGACCATGTACGGGTCTCCATCATCTGTCTCATCACCTCTGCTCAGTGCAGACGTGACAAACCTTCTCACTGACAAAAAAATGATCACTGAGAGAGGTGGGAAGAACGCTTACAGCGTGTTGAACCGCCCAGCGTCAAGGACGAAGTAGTCGCGCATATCCCCAAGTTTGCAGTTAGTCCGGACCTTGACATCCCCCATCAGCAGATAAGGTTGCTGAAACCATCAAGGAGATGTTCTCCGGGAAAGCCCCCGCCGTGATGCCATCCCCACTGAAGTGCTTAAGTCAGGTGGCTCAGCTCTCTTCTCCCGCCACACTGACCTTCACAAGACATTGTGGCAAACGGAACACCCCCACTAGATTTCAGAGACGCAACATCGCGCAAATCTACAAGCGCAAAGGGATCCGCCAATTCTGTGACAATCACCGTGTGAGCTCACTCCTTTCAATTGTCGGCAAGATACTGTTCCGGGCACTGTTCAGTCGTCTTCTAGAGCACCTGGACCAAGGTCGCTTTAAAGAGAGTCAGTGTGGCTTGCGCACATGTAAAGGGACCAATCACACAGTACTCACCGCCCACGAACTCCAGCAGAAGAGCATGGGGCAGCATCGTGACCTGTACAACACCTTCGACACGGTCAGCAGAGAGGGGCTCTGGAGGATCATGGGGAAGTTTAGATGCCCTGATAAGTTCATTGCAATAGGTTGCCAATTCCATGACCGCATGATGGCCCGTCTGCTGGGTAACGGAAAGGCATCTGACTCTTTCCCTGTGACGAACGGAGACAAGCAAGGCTGTGTTCTTGCCCCTGCTCTGTTCAGCATGATATTCTCGGCAATGCTGACGGATGCTTTCAGGAACAGCGATACCGGTATCCCCATCCAGTCTGATGGCAAACTGTTCAATCCCAGACGTCTGCAGGCCGTCATCAAGGTCAAGGAGACTGCGATCACAAACCTTCTCTTTGCTCATGACTCCGCCCTCAATTTCTTAAGAGCAAAAAATCTGACTGCAGATGGACAGCTTCTCATCCGCTTGTGACAACTTTAATCTCAGAAATGGCACCAAGAAGACAGTCTGGGAGAGAAAAGGAATAACACTCACTACAAAGATCAAAACGGCTACCGTGCAGCAGAGCTCATTACACTCTTCTACGGCTGTGAAACCTGAACTATCTACAGACACCACGAACTTCAGCTGAAGCAGTTCCATCTTCGCTAGGTCCGCATCCTCCTCAACATCCACTAGCAGAACAAGACCTCAGAGGTTCTGAAACAGGTTGGATTCCCCAGAGTCATCATGGACATGGACTGGCCATGTCACCCGCAAGCCTGACATTTACATTCTCACCAAGCTGCTGTTCTGAACTTTCGGCGGGCACAGTAAGAGGCACAGTAAGAGCTTCAAGAACAGACTATAAGTCTTACGGATTTCTACACCAGCATTGAATCCTGATATACCCTCGCTGCCGACTGCCCTGTCTGGCGCAGTCCCATCAGTAAAGGTGCCCACACAGCCGAGGAACGCCGAATCCGCCAACATCGCTCCCTCCCACTTCTACCCTACCTGTTGGAGAGGATTCCGTGTCCGGATTGGCGTCACCAGCTATCTCCGGACGCACGTCCAGATGAAGCTCAATAAGCATCTGTTGCCGTGGTCATCTGTGAGTACGTAGGACGAAAAACACAGTAGGAAAATGTTATTTAGTTACCAAAAAAATAAGCGTTCAAGTTGACATAGCGAGAATAGTACTCGCGACAGTAAAATTTGATGTTACACAAGCAGCCTATTTTGTGTAAAACATTACATTTTACACTAATTTACATTAATTCTCGCTGCCCGATCTTGAGCATAGGTCATCAGCCATGGCTTGACATCTTGTTCGATTTTGCACTATCTTTCTTATTTGGCGCCAGGTGCTTTGGAGTTTCTGTATGGACGGTGGGCCAGGCTCCAAGTCTGACACTCGTACAAGAGAACAGTTTTTACATTCAATCGGAATATTCTGAACTTTGTCTTAAGGGAGATTCCTCTTGACCGCCAGACAGGTTTTAACATTATGAAAACAGATTGGGCTTTTTTGATGCGGGCCGTCACATCTTGTACTGTTCCTCCTTGTGTACCTACAACACTTTCAAAATAAGTAAAGCTTTCTATCAGTTCTACCGCTTATCCGTGGCATTCAAGTGGACTTGTATTGCTTGTTGCTTTAACTCAGATTTGCTTGGTCTTGGTGGTATTGATGCAGAGACCTAATCTGGCAGCATTGGTTTCTAGTCTTTCCAGTGCCACCAGGAGCAGTATGGGCCTGAGCAAGCATTCTTAGCGCACTCCTGTCTGCATATTGAATGGTTCACTGAGGTCACCGTCGCGGACAATTTCAGCTTAGAGATCAGTTTAGAAGAGCTTGATAATCTGGAAAATCGTCCGTGGTACTCCATAGTGCGCGAGAAGGTATTAGGACATTTCTATCTACAGTGTAAAAGCTGACTAGTTTAACGCTGATTATAAGACTATGAAATATAAGAGATTTTCTTTTTAATCGTAAAAATTTATCTAAAAACAGCACAAGCAAAGTTTTTTTACCTCAGCTGTGTGTTAAGTGTTAGTTTTATAAATACGCACTTCACTAATCTATAATAAACATATACTCCAACGAAGGAACGTCAGTTCCAAAATCCTCCTAATACGGTGTACAACTTATGATTACTTCATCTTCAATTTTGTTTTATAGCATGTCTCGTTTATGATGAAACAAAGAAAATGATATGTTTGTCTACATAAACTAATCCTATTTTCTTCAAGTAATAGGTAATACCTGCTCCGATCCCGGCAGTCCACTCGACGGCGTTCGCATTCCTAATCCGAGTAAAAATGGAAAATACAAGTCTGGCACCCAGATATTTTTCGTTTGTTACCCTGGTTACAACTTAGTGGGGTTTAGATCGACCATTTGTCTAAAATCTGGCAAATGGAGCAGAGTTCGTCCAAAGTGTACTACAGGTTAGTTCTACTTTTTGAATGATTATTCATGTTACGTTTACCTACATTGTAAGTTCTAGTGAGAAAAGAATCCTGAAGTACTTAAAATGAAAAACAAGGTTTCAAAGAGACAGATCTTTACTTCAACAAATCCAAACTTTGAGCTTCTTTGATGGACTTTAAATGCTTTAATTATAAACAATTATCTTGTGTGCAGCTTTGTAGATGAAGACCCCTGGTCAATTTAGCCCTTGTCAGCTTTAGGAGCCAATAAGAACATGTCTGAAATATCTATTACGGGCGTGTCCAAAAAAAAGCATTATTTTTAGCCGTCTAACACACACCTGTTTCCGAACGGAGGTGAGTGAAAGTCTGTGTTTTTGTCGGCTTTTAAAATGTTGCGTAAAAATATGAGTAAAGAAATTTATCACAAGAATTGTATTATCAGAGAATTGTAATGAAATAGAAATTCTAGGAAAGAACCGTTGAGTTTTACTGTCAGTTTCGCCTACTGGTAAATACTGCAGGTATATTGAAAAACAATTCAAAAATATTTTTGTAATTCAATTTTTACGGTCTTTTAAACTTTCACGAAGTGAGCAATAAAGGTAAAGCAAAAAAAGAAAGAGATAAAATCGCAAACAGGAGGAAAATTCTATTTAGGGGGTAAACAACATTGACGTGAACATTGAGCTAGCGATTGTAAGCTTGACAGTACACAACTTGCCCAAACAATCTTCGTGTAAGAACAGACCAATTTTAAAGCTGAGTTAGTTATTCGTGAAATGCAGAAACAAAATTCCTTGCAACAACTGTGCGTTTAGTCTGTGGTCTCGGCATATTTCTAGCTATTAATCGAAATCTAACGCACTTCGTTAATATATGTTTACTTTTTAGTTTACAAGAGTTTTTAGTGACACATGTTTTCATACAATATATTAGACGGTTTGAAGCACCCCTGTTTATGTCGAATTGCATATCTCGTTTCTGTCCACATAAAGGAAATGAAATTTTTGTTTATCCATAAACTTATCATTCTTTCTTCATGTAACAGATATTCCATGCTCTGATCCCGGCATTCCTCTAAACGGCAGTCGCAATCCTAAGCCGAATAAGAATGGAAAGTACAAATCCGGCACCAAGATACTTTTCACGTGTGACACTGGTTATATCTTAGTGGGGTATGGTTTGACCATTTGTCTGAAATCTGGGAATTGGAGCGAAGTTCCTCCGAAGTGTATAGGTTAGTTCTAATTTCTGGTTGATTGTTCATGCTACTTGTACCTACATTGTAAATTCTTAAAAATGAATCATGAAGTATTTAAAATGAAAATCAAAGTTTTAAAAAGACAAGTCTTCACTTTAATCATCGAACCCGCACTTTTAGCTTCTTCAATGTCCTTTACTTAGTTGAAAGATGGTCACATGACAGTGCTCGCCATACTTCAACTTATTTTCTAAAGGGCGGTTTCACCTATCAAAAGAAAAAATAATGTTATTTTATGTGTATTTTTGGTCACTTGCTGTTGCCTGAGCTCATCATGAAGGTCTAAGAAGGCTTAATCCTTACCAATCTCGATAAACTGTTTATTGGCACTGTGACAGATTTGACAAAAAATATTGGCACAGGTGGTTGGATCGGCTAACAGTTTGTCATTCATAGACCTTGGGCAACAAAAGCAAAGTGCCTTTTCCCACCAGCTACTTTCTACATTGTTGTGATTTCTATCAGATGGTAATAATGGTTTCACTAAGTCCCACGAGGATATAACACAATGACAGATGGAGGTCAAATGATGAGATTCAAACTAGATTCTAATGAGATTCTATTATATAACTGACCACCGTGTGCGCTGAACTGGAGCCTTATGAATACCACCAATAACAAAGTTTCCTTTGTTCCCAAGTCAACAACAGACTCAAATGCTTATTTTGTTAGTCTTTCCATCGTGGCGAATAGTTCCAAAGTGGTAGAAAATACTTAAAAAGTTGAAATTGTAAAAAAATCCAATTTGATGATGACCTTAATTTCAATAGAAATCGAACGCAATTAGCTGATCTATGGTTACTTCTAGTTTATAAGATATTATAATATAGACAGGACTCTACAGCTCTCTGATTGGTCAAAAACCCGTTTTTATCAGAGTATAAAACATAGAAAAGCTTCTTTATTTGTTAATTTTATCGTTTGAAACTCAACGCACGTTTTAATACCATATTTAGGAGCTTGAAGCATCTCTAATTTTATAGTACAACATTTCTCCTTTATGTTGACATACAAGCTACACAAAATAATTATTTTTCCTTCTTCTAACAGATAATTTATGCTCTGACCCTGGTGGGCCACTCAACGGTGGTCGCATTCCTTATCCGAGTAAAAATGGAAAATACAAGTCCGGTACCAAACTATTTTTCTGGTGTCATCGTGGATACAGTTTAGTGGGGTTAGGATCGACCATTTGTCGATATGGCAAATGGAGCAAAGCTCGTCCGAAGTGTGTAGGTTAGTTCTACTTTTTGGATGATGAATAATGTTACTTTAACTACATTGCTTAAAATGAAAAAAGGAAGTTTCATAAAGAAGTATCTTCACTCTATCAAATCAGAACTATTAGCTTCTTCGATGTGCTTTACATTGACAAGTTAAATTTTGAAAATTTGAATTTGCGGAGCAACAGAACAGTTGTCAAGTCTGCTGCTTTTTGGATGAGAGCCCCTATTCATCTTATATTTTATTTTGCAACTTTAGCTGCTCAGTCCATGGCTCGATAGTACACAGGCAGCCCAAGCTATATTTGTGTAAGAACAGGCCGGTATAAAGCTTATTATAAGATTACATATTAGAAGAAACGTAGACTTTTAAAGACGTGGAAGTTCATCTAAAAACAACAGAAATAAAGTTTTTTTTCCACAGTTATGCGTTTAGTGTGTGTTCTCGGCACGTTCTATCTACTGTATTAATCAAAATCGTACGCACTTCGCAAATCTATGATTACTTTTAGTTTATAAGATTTTTTGGCGATTAAAATTCAACTAACGTTTTCATATCAGATAAGTGGGTTTGATGCACCCCTAGTTTTGTCGTACAGCATGTCTTGTTTGTGATCACACAGTGGAAATGATATATTTGTCTACATAAACTAATCATTTATTTTTTCTATAACAGATACTCCATGCTCTGATCCCGGCATTCCAAACAACGGCGGTCGCAGTCCTAAACCAAATAAAAATGGAAAATACAAGTACGGCAGCAAGATAATTTTCACGTGTCACCGTGGTTATAACCTAGTGGGATTTGGTTCGACTATTTGTCAGAAATCTGGCAAATGGAGCAAAGGTCGTCCAAAGTGTATAGGTTAGTTCTACTTTTTGGATGATAATTCATGTTACTTTTACCTACAGTGCATGTTTTGAACTAAATAAAATGTTTGAAATGATCAAGAAACTTTCAAAGAGACACATCTTCACTTCATTAAATAATTTTAGCTTTTTCGATGCGTTTTACTTGGTATTTATTCATCAAAGAAATAAATTTTGAAAAACTGATTTTGCGGAGAAGCAAAACAGTTATCAAGTATGCTGCTTTTTAGATAAGTACCCTGTTCAGTTTAGCTTTTTTCAGCGTTCGAGGCACTTTAGTTTTTTGGCTGAAAAATCCATTACGGTTTCATTCAAAAAAGCGTTAGTCTTAGCCGCTTACACAGATGATGTTTTTAAACGCAAGCGAGAGACACGTGCACCTTCCGTAATTTTGGCTGTAAAGAGCAAACATCTATGGAAGTAACTCTCGAATGGCTTTAAGATGAAGGGAAACGTTTGCCTGTCGGAACGCTCTAACAACTGATCATGAAGACAAAAAAGTTCCAAGTCTACTACAGTAGCCCAGTAAGGAAACTGGGGGAACTTATTTAACTTTTCCTCTTTACATTCATAAAGTGTTCGGCCATTTCCATTACCTTCATATGATTCAGAATATTCTGCATAAGCTTTTGTCGTCGTATTTGGCTTGCTGTTATCAATGAGTCTGCGAGTCCTCTTGTTGCAATTGATGCATTTATCAGCACCTCAATCCATTCATTGCCATTTCAATACGTATTTTCATCAAAAAAATCACTAAAGCAATTTTGATCCGGGCTTATCCCCGTAAACGGGGGTGGCCGGATTTACCCCACTCTAACAGCAATCTTTCCAACTCCCACTCTCCATCTCGCTCGATTCAATGCATCCTCCTTCTCCAAACCAACACTTTTGCTCTCCTTCTCCACTTCGTCTTCCACATCTTCTTTGGTTGACCTCGCTTCCTCTTGCCCTTCACTTTAAAACTCCAACGCTTTTCTCAAAATATGCCCATCCCTCCTCAACACATTCCCGTTCCATCTCACTCCATTCGCCTTTGCCATCTGAACCACTGTTTCCTTCAATCCCAACATCTCCATTAGATCCTCTGTCCTTTTTTTCTAAGTCACTTTTGCACCACACATTGCTTTCACCATTGCTCTCTCGGTCCTTCTCAAAATTGCCATTTCATTTTCCTTCGAACTACATGTCTCACTCCCATATAAAATCGCCGATCTATCACAATTCCGATAAACCATTCCTTTCGTATTAAACGAAACCTTTTTGAGTTCAGCAACTCTCCGCATTCCTTGAACTTCACCCATCCAATTCCCGCTCTTGCTGTCACAGCTGCCTCTCAACCATCACTTGCATTCACCCTATCCCTCAAATAACAGAAGCCTCTCACTGTTTCCACCTCATCACACAACTCCTCCACCGGTTCTACTAATCCTCATCAACTTGCTTCTGGCATCTTCCACACACAAAATATATTCCGAAACTCGGAGGTCACCCTCTTTACTTTCGCGCACCTTCCATGGATCCATTTCACGCATTTCACACACAACACTGAAATTGCAATTATTCGCTTCTCACAAATACCACATGGATCTACCTCACTTACAGATACTTCACCTTCTGGTTCACTCACTACCACTTTTGTCTTCCCGAGGTTCACCTTCAGCGCATTAGCTTGCTCTCGAATACCTACTTCCATTTCCAGAACTTCTCCCTTAGTCCCTCCATCGTTTCAATTTTCAGAACAAAGTCGTCTGCGTACAACATCTCACTCATCAAACCATTTCTCACATTCTCCCTAACCACGTTAACCACGATCGCAAAAACCAACGGCAACAACACGGATCCCTGGGGCACACCAACTTTCACCTCAAAATCCTCAGGCAACTCTAGTCCAACTCTGACTCTTGTCTTTGCACCTTCATAAAAAACTCATCACTGCTCTCACATTACCTCTGGTATACCTCTCTTCCTCATTGCCCACTCCAATACCTTCCTCGGGACCCTGTCAAACGCCCTCTCCAGGTCAACAAAGCACATATACAACTTCTTCTCCTTGTCTACGTATTCTTCTTGTATATAACCTCCTCAGAATAAACACTGCAATTATCGTTCCTTTGCCTGGTATAAAACTAAATTGCATCTCGTCCACTTTCATTATACGCCGCAATCTCCTCTCTAGCACCTTTTCTACTATCTTCATTGCATCTTCCTTTTAGCGATTAAAATTCAACGCATGTTTTCAAACCAAATAATGGTGTTTGAAGCACCCGTAGTTTTGTCCTAGAGCATGGCTTGTTCATGTTCGCACAATGAAAATGATGTGTTAGTCTACATAAACTAATAATTTATTCTTCCTGTAACAGGTATTCCATGCTCTGATCCCGGCATTCCACGCTACGGTAGTCGCAATCCTAAGCCGAATAAAAATGGAAAATACAAGTACGGCACTAGAATACTTTTCACGTGCCACCGTGGCTATAACTTAGTGGGATATAGTTCGAGTATTTGTCAGAAATATGGCAGATGGAGCACAGTTCGTCCAAAATGTATAGGTTAGTTCTACTTTTTGAACGATTGTTCATGTTGTTTTAACCCAAGTTGTAAATTCGGAAGAAACTAACGTATTTGAAAATAAAAAAAACTAAATTTCAAAAAGAAACACATCTTTACCTCATCAAATCCGAACTTTAGTTCCTTCGATGTGCTTTACTTGCTCAAATTTTCGTAAAGCATAATGAATTGTAATTTGTTCTCTTTATTCGTAAAACACTACTTGGTAATTGTCATACAGTTTGCTCCAGAACACTCAAGAGTAATTGTCATACAGTTTGCTCCAGAACACTCAAGAGTTGTCTTCATAAACTAATGGTTTATTCTTCCTATATATAACAGGTATTCTATGCTACAAGTACGTATACGGCATTAGTTTCAGCTGTTACCGTGGTTATGTAGGGTATCGTTGGACTATTTGTCAGAAATATGGCACATGGAGTAACGTTTTTCCGGAGTGTATAGGTTAGTTCTACCTTTTGGACTTTTATTTTTGGACGTTATGTTACCTTTGACTACAGTGCAAGTTCTGAAGATAATAAAGTATTTGAAATGATAAGCAAAAAAAAAAAACACATTTTCTTTTCGTCAAATCCGAACTTTTAACCTTCGATATGCTTTATTTGCTCTTAATTCGTTGAAAACTTTCTTTTGCGGAGCAGTAGAACAGTTATCAATTGTTTTGCTTTGTAGACGAGGGCCGTTGTTCTAATTAGACTTTGAAACTTTAGAAGCCATTTAGCTCACAGGTAAAAAGACCGTTACAGGCTTTTCCAAAAAAGATGTGTCTGTTTGCACAGATGATGTTAACGGATTGGGTACAAAAATCCCTTAGAACTGAAGTTGGAAGGTAATTCGTCATTCCACGTGAAGAAAGAATCCTCAAGTTGAAGTTGTCTTATTCCCAGATCTATGCGGTCTTATTTTACTGCTCACTCTGAAGTTACGAATAATCGTATGTATGCGATTATTATTTTTGAGAAAAAAAAAAAAACACTCTATGCAGCTTCATTCTGGACTGTACGATATTAAATTTCGAGATTTTCCACTCTATTACTATATGAGCTTTATTCGAGCCTTTCAAACAGCAGCTGTCTTGCACGAAAAATAAACTTGGAACTGCTTAAGAAACTGCTTGTGTTTTCATAAAATCGCAGCACAAGAGAATGCCAACATTTTCCAGCGATTAGCATTATGTTTGCCTCTCTCATTCCCAAAGCCCACACGGTCGTCAGCACGAGATCGAGACAAATGAATGAGTGCGCGTTGGTTTGTGATCAGCAGGACTTGTTTGCCCTCCGGCACCAAGTCGTCGTCATGACAGAGGAGCTATGATAGATCCTTTCTCATCAAAATACAATAAACATAAACTTTAATCAGAAACAAAAACTAGCAAAATTGTGTTTGAAATACAAAATTGAAACAAACAGTGCAAAAGAAAAACACTGGGATTCAAAAACAAAACAAAAAAAACATGTGGCATGCCAATTGTAACAGTCAAATAAATCAAAAGCAGTTCTGGAAATTTTTCGTTGTTTAAAGATGCAAAAAGTGACAGAACGTAATTCAGAAAAACTCTGCAGTTTGCTAACAGATGCCCTGAAAAGTACACTAGCACTGAAGCAGAACAGGAGCTAGAAAACAAAAGTAAGAAAAAGTGTCTGGAGCCAGGCGCTGGGAGAGAGCCAACAACACTTGAAGTTCGGTAAGCGGCTTTCCAGTGGTTTCGGCCTACACTATTTTGAATTTTTAAAATTTTTCCACTCTATACTATTATTTTGCTCTGTACTATCATTAGTTTTGTAAGATTTTTCCACCTGGTACCATTATTATTTGGAACTTCAGAGCATGCGATGAGCGAGCTTATTGCATTACTTGGTGTTAGAAGAAAGAAATTGGACCGGGCGAAATAGACGTTTATGACGCCCAAATCTAAAACAAGCGCCTCCGTACAAATTTAGAAACAACTAGAAGTACAAGTTAAACAGATCTATGATAGGTGATCATTCAATATTTGAGTCGTTACCTCCTGACTGGTTTTATTTCTTTTGTTTTATTTTTATTGTTTGTTTTTTTACTCGTGGTACCACGAGTCAACGTTTGGGTTCCATTTCCATTTCCATTTCTATTTCTTTTTTGTTTTTTCTTTTTTTTTTCATGTCGCGATTAGCGATTCGGTCCAATGCCTGCCATATTTGGGATTTGTCCCCGGTCCCACGCGTACCACGAGTAAAGGCTTAATGAGCCTCTTGTTTTCTTTATATTTTTATTCATCTATTTGTTAAATAGAAATTATATCGATTTGATTTTTGGTGGTTGTGATGCAAGCAAGTTGTAAAGGCTGCGACGGGGACTCGCAAGGTAGCGATCAGTAATAGCAGGATCTTTAATGTAGTTTTGCGACTACCCAGTTTGCCATTTACATTTTCAAAGCCTACATCTTTTTTCTTTTTCAAAGTATAACTATCTTCCAATCAAAATTAAAACTCTGCAATGAATATATGTGTGTCTCTGTCTCCCATTCTATATATGTTGAGTCAAGTTCACAAGATATTTCGTAATTCTTTTTCTAGTAACATTAATCTAAATAACGTTCAGATATGTGCAAATATTTTTAACATTAAAAAGTATTTTCATGCAGAAGCTTTTTTTATTGTTTACTGTAGAAAAAGCTGTATCATATCTAGAAAAAGCGTATGTAGGATTTTTTTTCGTATAGTTTTTATTTTCGCCTGTATAAGAAAACTGTGAACACTAGCGAACGGTTTCAAACAACTAGAACACACAAGTGTCTAAAACGTGCATTAAAGTGGAACACAGTGGTTTGTACATAGATAAGGGCGCCTGGTATCCCTCTTACAACTGTGTATATAATTACAGTTTTCAGAATACGTGGCCAACTAAAATATCTGTTTCTGCGTTTAATGAGAAAATGAGATTTCTTTTCTTAACTTTTAAGACAAAGTGTTTTTCTAAGTTAGTGCCTTATAGTTTGTTTGAAATTGATTCTGAAAAGTTACTTAAAAGTGAAAGAAGTAAGTTTGCATGTGCCATAACGATGCACTACTAAAGTCAAGGGCACTGCTAACTTGTTAACATGTCAACATGCCTATATATGAGAATTTGAACAGCCAACAAAACAAACATTACTATTTTTAGATTCAGCTTGAGGAAAAAAAATTGTTACTTAACATATTTATGAATATTCAACATTTATTATGTTTCAATTGAGGTGGCCTTGATAGTGGCAAAATATCGTCTGTGCCAAAAGAGCGAGGTATAGATATTCATTAAGCCGCTATTCATCGCAATACAACCTAGTCCTTTGTGAGGGCAAAAAAACTGCAAATCCTGTGAATTAATAAGAGAAGATATGACCGAGCAACACTATTTGCCCCAAGAGAGGCCTGAAACTGGTAAAAATTTTGCATTAATAAAATGGCGTAATGAATATCAACTTTTTTAAACTAGTTTCAATCACTTTGCTACTATTTGTCATTTACAAGAAAGTCTGCTGTTGCCTTGGCAATACAGCAAGTTTTGAAAGTATGTGAAAGTGCAAATTTAGGAGTTTGGGAGATATGTAAAGTGGGGAAAAAATACTGAAGACCGATTTTTCAGTTTTCGTTGCAATACTTGTACTATTATTTCATAAAAAGTTGACTTTGTTCAAAAAAACATAACATCTACCTTTTTTATTATAATAATCGTTCTTCCACTCAGTATTCAACAAAAATAACTCTTCTGCTTTGTTCCTGTGCAATTTGTTTTTTTTTAAGTTTGACAAATCGAACGTGAAATAGCTCTTTATCTCCAGGCAAATTTGCTGCAATACAAGGACGTCAGATAGCATTTGTTTTTGTCTTTTGACGTATGAAACCGCCCTTCAGAAAATAAGTTGAAGTATGACGAGCACTGACATTTCCAGGCTCTCGGATTTTCTTTTTGGAGAAATTATAGGTTTGAGGCCCTGTCCACTCTGTGCCGGATAAATTTGTATCCGCAACTTTATTTATTCGGATATACCTTCCGTCCACACTGATCCGGTCGAATCCGGAACAATTTTTCACCGAAAACGGAACTTTTCGAAAACGGTCTCCAG
>JAOBBB020181020.1:0-12065 GCA_025331005.2 Zoanthus gigantus
TTGTGGTAAGATATTCTTTTGAAAGTTTAACTCAAGAACGAGGCTAGTAGGGCTAATTTGAATGTAGACAAAAGAATTTTAAAATTACCGCCATTTTGGCATAGGGTCTATAAGTTTAAACTTAACCCTTAAGAAAGATAGGCGAGTTGTTATAAGAGACTAGGAGTGGCTATGAAAAAATATTCAGGAAGAGATGGATAAACCGAGCCAAAATCTCAGCACAGACGACAAAGGGGAACTTAAATAACAAAACAAATATAAAATATCATGACGCATGACAAGATAATTAAACTGATTTCTCAGTTCTTTTCACTACAATGAATGAAATATGAGTAATATAATACCACGTACCCGGCAGGCTATACTCCTGGAGTCACAACGCACCAGTGGACTGTCTGCCGGATCGCGTGAAGCTATAGACAACTTCTTTGTTCCCGAGAGCCTGGTGACGAGTTCTAGGTAGTGCTGATCATCTATTAAAGGTGTAAAGTAGTTAAATGTTAGTTATCAGCCATTCATTCACTGGCCATCTACTAACAACACATTATTTGTCTTCTAGTTTTATTGGTAACGAATCACGAGTAGAACTAGAAAGCAGCTTGGGGAGTGCACCTAGCAATGTTAGGTCCGTGAAAGGTAGTTCCAATAAGAGTTGGTGTTTTGACGTTTTTCTTAAGATTTTTTGTCTAAATCCACTATTCACGCACAAAATATCTCGTCAAAAGCATTGAGGTTTCTTTGACTAGGTAAATTGCTTGGTTAGGTAATATTCTTCTTCACCAACCATTAAAACCCAAAGTACCAGCAAGGCTTTCGGGAACCATCCAGTTCCCTTCTTCAGTGATCACCGAAGAAACAAGTCTACCCCATGGGCAGTGAAAAATTTCTGCTTTTCGTAACGGGTTGGTGCAAATCGTTACAGAAATTGTCCAAAAGTTACTACGTTGGTAATAAAAGCGATATTTTTTTTTAGTTCTTCTGTATATTTCCTATAAAGTTTCTCGAGAAAGGATATTCTACAAAAGTGGATTGAAATTAGGTCGTTTCGGTCTTAATTACCGTTTGATCTGTTTGTTTCAAAAATATTCCACGTACACCATGCACATTATTCGGTCATTTGTAAATAGCTCAAATTTATTGTTCAAGGTATAACTTATATAATCTTTCAAAGTTTAGGCCCCTTGAAATAACACGCACTTACAAACCCATTTGATTTTCACCCACCTCTTTTTAAGAAGATGATACGTGCGTTTCGATTGGTTAACAAGTGTGTTTTCATAGCGCTAGGAAGCACGAAAACGGCGTGAGCGATATGATTAGCTGTCTCCAAGTCGCGAGAGTTTATATTTAAATGAACGTAATTTAAGAAATAAAACATGTTTTTCGTGCCTTCATAACCTAGTGAAAACCGAGGCGAACGTTTGGGAGAATTCGAGAGCAGATCAGTGAAAACCCTAACCCGTATACTTTAACTTCTTTCATGAAACTGTAACTTCTTACAACTTTGAGATGGAGCCAACCATATTGCCCGTGTCATTTTCGTGCTTCATAGCTCTATGAAAACACACTTGTAGACCAATCAAAACGCACGTACTATCCAAATTATTTTATAAATTTAAATGAACGACATTTAAGAAATAAGACATGTTTTCCGTGCCTTCATAGCCTGGTGAAAACCGAGGCGAACGTTTCGGAGAATTAGAGAGCAGATCAGTGAAAACCCGAGACGCAGTCGAGGGTTTTCAACCAAATTGCCTACGTCATTTTCAAGCTTCATAGCGCTATGAAAACACACTTGTAGACCATTCAAAACGCACGTACTATCCAAATTATTTTATAATTAACTATATATACGTGTTTGGTATATCATCCTTCTTTGTGCAAAGTAAGAAAATAATTACTCTACACGAGAACAGAGTAAAAAATGCATCAAGTTACTTTATTTTTCAGTTTTCAGTTGATGTCATCATTAGTTTAGCAGCCACGCATCGGTCCACGGAGAAAGTCTTGTGTGAAAAAGCTGGATGTTATTTTTGACCATTTTCATAGTTTTTGTTTGCTCTCGTGACATACATTTTTCACACGTAAAGCTGCTTTTTGAAGTGCAAAATGATTGGCAAGAAGTACACTCAACTATTCGCGAAATCAAAGTATATTTTCAGAAACGCTTCTTGCCAGTTTAAGTTGATGTACAGACTACAGTTGAAATAAAGGCAGTAAAATCAAAGTTAATTTAATGTAAGAATAACTTCAAGCTAGCAAAACTCAACAACTTACGAAGAGTAGTTCTGAAGGAGAAGGCAATTAAGTTGGACATCTAATCAATCGCGAAGGTGAGCAAATCACAATTTTAATAGAACTCGGGTCGTGCGATCATAAAAGTCGAATTAAGAGCCCATAAAACAAATATAATGCTTTGTAAACAATTAATTGAAAACACAAAGTATTAAAACAAAACAAAATCATAATAATAAAAATAATTAATAATTTAAAAACATGTATTTTACCAGTGTCTCTTAACAGCTGAGTAGTTCAGATTGCAGTTTGTTTATAGCGACAGAGAGACTTTTATCTGTCTCCTCTGGGTTGCTTTCCTCATTTCAGATGCCTTTCAGTTTTATCTCACTTGTGGCATAATGTAGCACATGGTCAGTGAATTCATTTCGCAGCACTCACTTTCTATTAGAAACTTCTAGTTTAGTTATTAAAAGATCTGAAATGATGCTTTTAACAAAGTTCAGGATGTGACAAAAATAAAAATTTCTAAACGCTCATGCAGACAGACGAAACAAAAACGATCTGATAAGCTTAGTTTGAAATAGTTTGTTATTGCGATCGGTTTCAAGGAATGTCGGCTGCTACTTTGAATATTAATTGAAAGAAGCTAACGTCAACGGACCTATTAGAATTAGCCAATATCAAAATACCATAATACTCTTTGTTCGTCCCTTCAAAATTTTGCATAAGCATTGTTTTTTTTTCTCTTGGGACTTACAATGGTTTCAAGAGGAACTGGAAACTTTTGCTTATGCAAAGTTTAGGGGGACAAACAAAGAGTATTATGGTATTTTTTTATTTTCGATATTGGATAATGACTGCGTTACTGAATAAATTCAAATACGTGCATAGTACAGACTACTGTGGAGTATATTGTTTCGTAAAAGAACTAAAACATATTCTCTGTGCCTTCATTGCCCAGTGAAAACCTCGGCAAAGTTTGTCAGAATTCTCGAGCATCTCGACTGCATCTCGGATTTTCAATGATCTGCTCTCGAGTTCTCACATAAGTTCGCGTCGGTTTTCACTAGGCTATTAAGGCAGAGAGAAAATGTTTTATTTCTTAAATAACACACAACAATATCTCCAATTCTCTTTTGTCACTAACCTATACATTTGTGCTGTGCCTTAAGTACAGACTGGAATTTCAAATGTAGCACCACCTGCTGGGCTGCGGGAGGACCAACTCTCATGAGGTATAAAGTATGGCTTGAGATAACAGCATTCAATCGGTCCTCAGTGCTCTCATAACGAAGCTTGAGACAACACAAGAACCTGTCACATTGAAAGTACATGTAACTGAAAGATTTTATTCACTACAAATCCTGACTAAATTTATTTAACATGAACATAATTTAGACACACAAACTTCCTTTAACTCGGACCATAACTAGTATTCAGATGGTAATAAAAGTAGTTTTAAGAGTTTATGACAAAAGAAGCTTGCAAAATCTCCAACAGTGTTATTAATACACCATATTAAAGGGCTTTTGTCGATACAAGTCTGGATTAATATTAATTATCATGAACGAATTCTAGGAATCAAATTCGTTTAAACTTGGAAATTTCAATGGCTTTCTATTCTGCTATCGAGAAAAGCTTGAAAAAAGAGTATTAGCGAGTAATGTTAGCAAACCTGAAATGAATGAGTGTCCCATCCGGAGGGAGTCAGATACTCTTATACACTTAACACTACCAAACTGGATATAAGCACTGACTGCGATGGGTCACTAGTTAGCGTTGTAATTTTTTTTCTAGCTAGAAGATGAATGGACATGCAAAAACGGCCAATTAGCCAGTTAATTCTGCCAGCTGCCATACCTTTTGGACAACTGACTTTTAACAATCGACAAAAATACACGAAATTGTTCGCCATGGTTTGCTATGAAGACTTTTTTGTCAGCGTTTGAATCATATTTATACATACTGTAAAGATAATTCGAATAAAAAAGATGTTTTCATCTAGCTTACTGTTCATTCTCTTGTGGTTCACCGAGATCAATTTTTAAGCGACGGAGAAATTCTTGGCCTTTTTGTTGCTTCACAACCCCCCCTGGGGAAGATAGTTTGCCAGGTGAAGTAGGCATCGATTCGTCAATACTGGATCGACCAGATCTTGAGCCACCTGTAATGGCCGCTGACCAGGAGTCTGTAAACTAGGATTTAAAAAGAGCAATAAACAGAATTGCAATCAAAACTATTATCACAGTCAATACCAATAGATTAATTTCGATAGAGTAAAACTCAGCTTGGACCCGAGACTTAGGGGAATAACACAAAAGAAATAAATAATTCTTTTGGCAATGCCTACTGGGATTTCTTTTGTTATAGTCCCCTACGCCTCGGTCCCAAGATGAATTTTGATATTTCTATTTCATCATCACCAAAAAAATTTAAATCGATTTGGTCTGCTAAATTGCTGAGAGTATTTAGCAGTAAAACTCTAACAACTTGTTACGCTCTGCACATCTTACCAAGTGTGAAGTCGTGCCAACAATACTTGCGAAGGATTAGGGTCAGAGGCTTCACACTTCAGAAACTGGAGATAAGCACCTTCTCCAATGATCCACCAAGCACGAGAGAGAATTTAATTTATTGCTCTTTTTAAAGCAATAACTCAAGACTATATTATACTTTTGTGCTGAAGAATCCTAATAAGCACAAAACAGCTGTCTGGATGCTAAAACTTGCCCTCGTCAATATCGTTGTTGGCAACTACTTATGCTTCAGTTTTGCACCTAAGCCTGCAATCTAATCTATTCTTTTAGTTCCACGGCTCAGCCAGCTACTGATTTTGTTTTAGTTCTGCGGTTCAGTCTGCCACCAATTTATTCCATTAGTTCCACAGCTCAGCCTGCTACCACTTCAGCTTCAGTGCTCGGCTCAGCCTGCTACTAATTTTGTTTTAGTTCTGCAGCTCTGCCAGCTACCAAAACGACTTAAGTTCTGTGGCTCAACCCGCTAACAAGTTGACTTATAAAATTCTGTGGCCTAACACAGATCCAGCTCAGCCGACAAAAAATCAAAGCTTTGTGACTTAACCAACAATCAATTTGATTTGTGGCTGAAAGTAGCTAATCACCACAGATAAGCTGATAGACTTTTATTTTCAAGCTACTTCCTAAGGCTTAGGCATTTGTTTTACTCAATTATTTTTTGCAAGAGCTAGAACCTGTTACAAGTATTAGCATAAACGCTGTTGTTGGATAATTTTCAAAACTTGCATCACAGGATATTCCATCGATGAGAAGTGGCAATGTAAAAAAGCTATAGGTTGCAAACCTTTTGGTAAGATTTTGACAGTCCTTTCTTCATATGGCGCATAAAAGTGGCGTAGTCACCAGTCTCCTTCAATTCATCAAAACCCTCGGCCAGATCTTTTCTCAACTCGGTAACGTTACCCAGAAGATGTAGCGACCCTAGAATTTTTGCTGATTGGAGACCAACTTCCTGCGACAAACACACAACAGCTGTTGTTGTATTTGGCGTAACAAAAATTATGATTATTGTCTTAAAGATTTAAAAAAACTCAGTGTTAGCGTTGGCGATCAGGTAGAACACGAGATTTACCGTCAACACTATGTTGTAGCGTTTGATCATCACCATAAATAGAGTAAGAAGCTGACGTTTCAAGCACAAAATACTTTATATAAAACATAATTTTTAGATAACTCGACGGGAAATGGTGGAAAGAGCTGATAAGGGCTCGTTTTTTTTGTCATAGTAAATAAAAAGTGAAAAAAAGGGTTTACAAGGAATATGCATGCGGGTTGAAGCACGGAGGGCTAAATGGAGAAACAAAGATAACAACAGGCACTCAAACAGCACATGTGGATTCTGTATGTTGCCATTTTGAAATGCCATTACTTCCTGGCATGAATCGTTTTCACAATCCCTTGTGACGTCTTTAGGACAGAGTTATTGTTACTCAATAGGTAAACATGACTACTGCAAACATGTACATGTAAATGTGTGATTGGCTGCAACACAATGCGATGTCACGTATGTAAGCACTTAAAATATGTTGCATAGAAGACCTACTTTGATTGTTTGTAAAGTTTATTCATTGAATTGTTTGGGATTCCTGTGTTACACATGTCTACTCGATGACACTATGGCTCCACTCGACTTGTTGAACCAGGAGCCATAAAAAGCAAACGATTGTTATTGTAGTAAAGCAAACAGAAAGCTGGAGCGTAAAGATTGAAAAATTAATTAGTGCTATTTTCTTCAGCGTGTTTTATTAAGCCCGGTTTCCATATAATCGCTCCCGTCGCCACCATCGCCGCTGTCGTCGAAAAAAGTGTTTTGACACAAATATATTTTTTGGGCGATTGTAGCGATGGAGTGTTTCCATATAATCGCCGCTGTCACTCGATTTCATGACATATAGTTCTTATATAGGTAACTAAGCCAAGTGAAGATCCTTGTAATTAATGTAAAAGGATGTTTTTAATAAATTAAGAGATTTTTAACACTGTCTCCGGTTCTTAAATTAAAATATTATGTTGTAAGGTTGTGCACATGAAAGTGGTCGTGTGAGGGACTATTGTCGGTAGCAGTGATTGACTGTGTGAAGAACATTGTCAAGTTTTATTTAAGAATAGCATGATGGTTAAAAGTAAGAAGTCTGGTTTGTGATTGGTCGATTAAAACGTGATGCGAATGGTTGTTACTGGAGCAATGCCCACTAACGGTTTAAACACTAGTTCACGTGCAGAAAAGCATGCGTACCTTAAGATAATGGCGCTTTACATCCACAAGGACCGACTCAGGTGATCTGTAATAAATTTTTGTACGCAGAAAACAAGCTGCAAGGAATCCAGAAAATGAATTAAACAAAACAAGCAACAAAATCTTGATACACTACGAAGTCACTTGAAATTAAGTAAGTTACATAGAGGATATTACACTAGGGCAAGTTGACACGAGGTGTTGAAAAACTCTTCACGAGTTTAACATAGTTAACAAGTAAAAGACTTTCAAAATGAAAAGATAAGTCATGGTATACTGAACTGAGTTGTGTACAATTTGGTTTGAAATCAAAACCGTGATTAAAAAAATTGGACGATAGCACAGCTCCATTTTGACTTGAGGTCCCAAGTATGACTTCAAACGAAATTGCATGAGGTTCAGTTACCAACTGCATATTTTTATCGAAACTACTTTTATGATCCAAATTTAAAATTACCTTTCAGTGCTTTTATCTAGTTGTTCAGAGCGTTTCATAAACCGATTATGTTTCGTTATACGTAGGGTTGTACGTTTTCAAAAGATTGTTCCAAGAGATTGAAATGACGTACAGCAGGTGAATATGAAACGAATTGAAATAACGCATCATGCTCGTCTTTTTTTCACTTTTGATTTTGCAGTTACAGCACCGTAAATGTAACACTGTACATCAGTATTTTCTTTGATTCTGATTCGCCATTGTGGCTTTTATGCCATCTGATTGGCTGAACAATAAAGTGCGATTAATGCTGAAAAAATGATGGGAAAAAATCAATGCACAAAAATCACCAAAACTTTCAAGATGAATATACAGTGCAATACAGCCTCCGTTCTTGTTTTCGTTTCTTTTCATCAAAAATACAAAAGAAATCCTATCTTTATTCAGATGTCATTTTATTTTTAATTCTCTGAACTGAAATATGAAAACTATCATTCTAGTTGCAAAAGTAAATCGTAATCAATAAAGTTTTGCAAACACATGAGCAAACATAAAATGAAACGGCAAAATTTAATCAACGTTTGGCATCCTCTCAATGCCATTTTCAAGATTAAAATATTTACAAAGCAAGTGATGCTATAAATTAAGGAGCAAACAGTAAGCAAATGGTTCAAATAACTTAATGCAAAAGAGAGTTCAAGTTCGCTAGGTGATGTAAATTAGCATACAAGATAATTAAACTAAAAAATGGCTTAAATAAACACTTAGCAAAATAAGTATCTAGAGAGAAACAAATATAAATAAAGTGAATAAACACTAGCTTAAATAAAAGCTTTAGCAGTAAATCGTGATAGTAAAACGAAGATAACATGATGAGTGATATGAACCAGACATCGCCAAACAACCGAAACTAGACTGTAATCAATTTGGCATATCCAAGCACACGTGTAAATTTTGTTTAATTTTAATATGAACAAAAAGTTATTGATAAAAAAACAAAAAATGAAAAAAGCGCCATAGGTATCACTATAGACCAAAATAATATCTTTACGTGTGGAAAAACAAGGTTTTGAAGAAAGTATTTTCATAAGTTTTGTTAATGATAGTCTCATAACTATGTTTTTTAACTTTTGATCCTCGCTTGTATGGTCAATTAATTAAAGACTGTAATGTAGCACTGACATGGGCACCAGAAGGGAAAAGGAAACGTGGAAGACCAAATCAACATGGCGAAGGACTGTGGAAAAAGAGAGAGGAGAGGCAGGGTGGAGGACCTGGGACGAGGTGCAGTCGAGAGCACAGAACAGTGAAAGGTGGAAAAGCGATGTTAAGGCCCTATGTGCCACCAGGCACGAGGAGGACTGGTAACAGGTTTTATGACTAATTAAAAGCTTTTGTATATTCTCCAAGAAAGTTCATACCGAATTTCACTTTAGCCTTGTCCACTTGAGGCGGCATCATTTTAGGTATTTCCAGTCTATTCTTAAGTTCCTGAAGCTCGTCCGGAAGTGGCCCATCTGAACGATGAACACTGAGCACTAGTTCAACTGGTTCAAGTTCAAGCCGTTCAAAGTAACAGCAAGTCTTGCAACTGACATCCGAATCATAGACAGAAATGCTGTCTGCTGGTTGCTGTTCTCTGTTAGGTAATGAAGTGCAACAACAATATCAATAAACCACAATAAAGTAAAAAGAACAATGTAACAAACAAGACGTAGCATGACAGTGAGCAAAAACAACATTGGGTCTCGTGACAAGATTAGAAATATTATTTCAAAGCCACGTACTCTACAAGGCCGACATTTCCTCAACTTTCTACTCTAAACATTACAAAGAAACCCCTGCATAGAACTGCAAAGTATTCTATTGAGTCAGTTATTGAATACCTTTTATGTCAAAATAATTTGTATTACTAAGAAGGCTCAGATTTTTTATGCAGATAGAAACTGAAGGCTCGCAAAATAGTTGGTGGTTATTTTTCATTAGTATAATTATACTAGTGAACTAATAAAGATACTGCATTTATATCGGCGCCTATACCAGGGGTCTATCATTAATGGTATCATATTGACTCGTAGTCCACTCCTCCTCGAGGCTTAGTTATGCTTTGTGCAAGAGTTTCAACCAGTTAAAGCAACTTTTTAAGCTAATACTTCGTCTGAAATGTTGAACAGGACTTTCGCAGATCTGTATAAAGGTTACCTTTCTTCTTTTTATAGGACCAAAATACAGGAACTTCACTAAGTAGAAAACTCAAGATTCGATTCTCGTGACGCGTTCTACTGTGACAAGTTTTCACATATCACATTCAAAATTGCTACACTGACAGGATATTAACCTGCCAGCACTGCTGGCTCATAGGGAAATAACCTGGTGAGTAGGATTACAAGATCACACATATCCTCACCTTGGAATCGTCTGCTCCTCCAGACCCCATAACTGACTCTTTTCAACTCCACCAAACTGGAGCAGCTTGTAAAGAAATTCCTCCTCTAGCACAATGATTAGGTCACTAAACTTTCCATACAAATTCTGCAAAAAATAAATAGGATGTTCTTGACCCCATAAAGAAACAGTGACGCCGTATTTACTTCAGCCAAAATAAAGACATACAAAGTACATCTTTATTACTACATACAATGAATACCTTTAAACATGAATATGCAAGAAATAATTGAATCATCGAATAACGGACGGATCCGAAAACGTATTGCTAAGTTGAACATCCAGTGTTCAAATGTGAATGAATTCATTTTCGGTACAAATATGTTACAGAAGAAATTCCCGTATAAACTAAACAGCTAAAAGGAGGACATCTGTTGAATATAAAAATAAATTTAGTGAGTTGGTGACTAGGTACAGTAGAGAGGATCCTGAAGGATTGGCTGGTTTTCGCCCTGTGAAAATGGGATTCACGCCAGTGGGACTGGTATTTGGTCATTGGGTATGGGTAAAAACGTCAGAAAACAAAAAAGGTAATGGGATTTGAGCACTGTGAAGTGGGATTTCGAAAAAGGCAGAGCTGGGAAATAGGATTGGTATCCCCAATCCTTCAGGACCCTCCGTAGAACATCTAGTTTAGACAACTCAAGGCTTATTAAGTATCTAGTATACATAAGTATAGTCGTTTTGTCAGCTATGCATTGCTGGCGGGACCTAATAAGGCCGAATTAGCAGCTGTTAGAGTCAATCTTGTTTACGGTAGATTACCGCTATAAACAATCATAACTTACGTACATTGGAAGCTGTAAGTGGAATCACATAGTCATTTACAAATAAATTAGATGGTCTGGACTTTGCAGATGATATAGCATGATATCAAGCACAATGAAACAGTGTCAAGACAAAGTAAAGAAGTTAAAGACAATAACTACACAAACCGAACTCCCACTTCGAACTGGAGATCAATGCTAAGAAAGAACTGAAGACCAATGCTAAGAAAACCAAGACAATGAGATTCAGAGCCAGAAGCAATGCCTCGAGTCGGGAGAAGAAGAAATCGAGGAAGTGGAGCAGTTCACATAATTATTTGGGATTGCCAGTGACCAAGTCAGATGGAAGTGATAACGAAATAAGAAAGGCATGGGCAGCATTCAGCAAACTAACTATTTGGAGCACAGTTGTTAAAATTAAATGGTTAGGAAACTTGGCAGCTTTCTTTGTTCTATGTTTTTGTTCTCTCTTTCCCTATTGTTATATGACGTTGACCCTGCACAGATTACAAAAGGCTTTGAGATGTAAATAAGCAAACGGCCAATGGTCTAACTAGCCATCACACCTAGAACAAAAAATCATAACCGTGACCCTGTACACAACATGAAACCAAACAGCATCGTAATCTTCTTTGTAGTTTACGAAGTTTCATAACCAGTCCACTCTACTAACTTTGTCAGAACTGAGCTGGGAGTTCGCCATCTTGGTTAAGGGAGCTAGCATGTGACATTTTCCACAGATAAATCGATATCCAATCGATTCTAGCGACAGCCTAAAATTTAGCAGCAGTCCCAATATTTTAGCAGTGTCTCGAGTTTTTAGCAATAAGTTCTAAAAATCTGACGATAGCACTAGAATGCTACCGATGGCTATGATGTTTTAGCAATAGCTAAAACAACAGATAATGGTTTTGACACAAATTTAACAGCAGCCCCGATATTTTAGCGGTGTTTCGAGTTTTTAGCAATAGGTTCTGAGAATCTGACAATAGTACTAGAATGCTACCGACAGCCATGAGGTTTTAGCGATAACACTGATTTTTTTTAGCGATGGCCCTAAGAATCTGTCGACAACAAATAAATGATTTTGACACAAATTTAGCAGCAGCCCCGATATTTTAGCAGCAGCTTCGACATTTCAGCGGCATCCACAATATTTTAGCGATAGCTCTGATATTTAGCGCCAATAAATTTTAGTTTTTACACCGAAATAAAACGCCATACAAAAATACAGCAGTACTGAAGTTCCTTATAGCAGGAGGCTATTACCAAGAGCGTAATTGTAAGGTACATCCTGCCATCAACACAGTCACAAAAGTGTCTATTTTCGGATCCCGATTTCCCGCGAAAAGCAGTTACCATGATGACTGCCACAAAAGCGAAAAATATGGCGGACAAACTATTGG
>JAOBBB020181089.1:0-12065 GCA_025331005.2 Zoanthus gigantus
AAAGCATTTTCACATTTCCCGCACCAATAATGACGTCACAAGTCTTATTTCCGACAATTTGCCGACAATTTCCCGACTGCTTCACGATCATGAGAGGCCCAGGTACCTACCGAGTTACTGCTCCAGACAATTATAAATGCAGGAAACCTGCATTCTCAATGGGTGGTAGAAACTTTATTCCTGGAGACACAACTCGCAAGCCAGGACCTGGAGCACACTACCCAGAAAATGTGAGTAAATTTAAGTTAAGTTTCACATAAAGGATTCATTTTTAAATGTAATATCTTATTTTTCAAAACTGCACATTGAACTCGAATATTGGGTTACTTTGTTTGCTTGACACAATTTCCCTCCACTTAAAATTTTCTTCAGCAAAAGTAATAGTTGTGTTATGTGGTGACTAAAGAACACTTACTGCAAGTACTATATTACCTAATGCTAAATCCTTTACGAGCCAAGCGACGCATAGAGGTGGCAGTTATCTCCAGTTTCTGTGTTAAGCAGATGAGGGTCTTTGCTCCCCCATGTTTGGACACTAATCTATTGCAAGTTAGCTCCCAGCAGGTGCTAGTACTCATTTACTGACCCCAGAAGGGTGTAAAGCTGATTTAGCTTAATGGGAAAGAAGGTCTCAAATATATTCAAATCTTGGCAGAGTCGGGAATCGAACTGACGACCTTGTGCTCAGAGGGCATACCCACTTTAACCTATTATCTAAACCTGCATAATGTCACATATAATAATCAGATGTTGATTGCAGAATTTCCTGATTACTTGAGAGGTTTGCTTTCCCCATCACTTCATCATGAAAGACTTGCACCTCAAACCTTTTCTTGAGCTGTTATAACAAAACTCATCCGTAGATTATTATATTCAACATCAAAAGTCACTTTTATAGTGATTGGAAATGACCTAAAGCCAACCAAAAGCTAAATTGGCCAGCTTTTTGAAGATTTTTTAAGATATTAGTGTACCTTTTTTGCTCAACACCATTTTCAGATTTCCAAATCATATCCCATTTTCGTTGTATTTTTAAAATTAATGTTAATGAAACGTAAAGTTAACAATGAGATTAGCAAACATCCAATTGATAAATTTAGCAATTATTTCGTTTCAAAGGGAAAGTTTTTGCATCTTTGTAGCTAAATATATCTTTTCCGTTTAGTAGTTTTGACTCCGTATTAAGTGTGGATTGTAGCTATTCAATGCTTAAACTTATTATATTATTTTGGCAGGTTTATATAGCCAAAAGGATTGCACCAAAGTTTTCTTTTGGCATCCGTCACTCAGAGTACATCGCTCCTCTCATTATTGATCCTGTGGATTAGTGCATGGGAGATACACAATGGCAGAACTTGTTTCTCATTTGATGATTTCTTATCAGTGATTGCACCATTGATTTACTTGTATCTATTGTTTCATCCCGTTTTGTTTTCGCGTTTGCTATTTTCATCTTTCAACACATTCCTTTTAACGTTTTTTTTTTTTTTTTGATGTCCAAAAATACTATTTTACTATCTAGTTCGCCCCATTTAAGATAATACAGATTCCTGAATCCAGGAAACATTTACTCAAGTAATATTAGTTCAGAACCCAGAACATATTTGGTTTTTGTAATCCAAGATCCTATTTTTTGAAATCTGGCATCCAGATCAACAAATACGGTATCCAGCTCTAGGAATCTGGAATTTTGCCAAGGATTTGAATCTAGCTCTTTTGAAATCTAGCTCTTTTGGAATCTGGAATCCAGTGTCAGAGATTTGGAATTCATATTGTGGAATCCGGAATGTAGATTCCGAGACTGTCAAGGATTACCTTATCTGGGGCGAAATGCAAGCCCTAGACACAGATAATGAATTTTTTTACGTACGACTTTTGGGGCATGCTTCTATGTGCATGAACGCTTAGTCCGAAAAGCAATATTCTTTGTGCTTCTCTTGGACATCAGCTTAAAATTAGGTCTGTTGTGTGACTTTCGTTGTATTTTGGATTAAGGCTAAATATTGCCTTTTTCAGTACTTGTCAACATCTTTTTATTTGTCTCATCTAAATTGTTTAAATACAGTTGCATAAAGATCGTTTAGTTAAAGTTCAAAATGCCCAGTAGAGGGCAACAAACCTTGTTACAATTGTTGGATTAAAGCTCCCGAAATCTAAACGAATAATTCCCTTGTTTTTCTTTATAGTGAATAAATTTTCAGGAAAAAAAAAAAAAAAAAAAAAACAGGCAAAGAAAAAATTATATAGTTGTTCTTTCAAAGTTATTGAGCGTTTCTCGGGCACATTTTAATAAGCATTCTCCCGAAAGTTACAACCGTGTAACTTCGGTTATTCTAATTAAATAATTTCAAATTTTCTACTTAAGAAAATAGCTGTCGGTAATTTAAACAGTGTTAATATTTAGCTGCCTTTCTGCACCTTTCTTTGCCAATATATCGCTTAACTCTGAGTTATTATTTTTCTTTATATATCATCATTGAAAGCTATCCTTTGATATTTACGCGTTTAATGGTTCTACGGAATATTAGAATAAGATCTTGTAAAAATGTTTAACTTGGCAATATTACATCTTAAAAGAGCAAACCTGACAATCTGCTTGTTAACATTGATAAAAGCTATTATGTTGTATGGATATATCTCTTATTACTTTTATGATTTTTTATAAAGTCTACTTTGCTTTTAGTTAGAAAGTAGGAGAAACAGTTTACGAGTAATTATTTCAATAAAGTGGTATTTTTAGTGTCCAGTGATTTTGTTTAAAAGAAGACGGCCATGTAATAATCCCATAAAATATTGCTAAAGTTATGTAGTTATAAACACGTAGCACTTGGAGTGCTATTCTACCTTAAATAACTATCAATAAATGTGGATTTAAAAGTCGGCTGGAACTGGGGTACAAAAATTTTATTGAAATTATATTACAAATATTGACAATTTATGTTAAAAAGTATTTTATATAATAAATATGTAGAATATAAAATATAGTTTCTCATTGTTTATTATGGGCGATATCTCTATTCTGCATTTAAATATTGAACGCGACGTGTGTCCTTTCTAGGGAGATGTTTCGATAGAGGACCCTGTTAGGATCTTGTTAAATATTTTCATGCAACGTTCACTACTAATATCCATTATTGGTAGCTTCGGAAAGCGAGGGATTCTTTATATTATAATGCAGGAATAAAGTACGTTTCCTTGTGCGTTAAGGCGTGGTGCCATAGTAAGATGGCATGTTGAGAGCTAGTTTGAAAGTGTATTAAACAAAAACTAAAAAAAAAAGAGCCTTTCGATTAGCTTAACACGTTGCATCCGACGCGATCAAACGCTTTGGAAAAATGTAAAACAGGATAAGATGACATCGAGGCGAGTCAAGATGAGAGAGGCAAATAGAATCATGTCGAGTTAACAAGGTAGCGGAGGCTCATTTCAAGCATCCAAACTGATTTTCGTCTATTTTTTAAACTTATATACACTAACCATGTAATAATTAAATTCTCAAGAACTTCTGACAGACTAGGAAGATTGACCTGGGGTCGCTCTCATTTTTTGGTAAATGTACTCAATTTGGAATGGGTACGATGTTAGACTCTTCCAAAATTCAGGGGCAATACCAGAAGTGATGTGTTGAAGATTATGGGGCATGAAAAGCTGAGTCAATCCGCTAGCGAATCCTTAACAGTATAACAAAGCAAGTAAATTGTTACACACTGTGTAGGGTTTGACAGCAGGACCTTCTTCAGGAGAAGCGAAAAGCACTGGTACTTCATTGACGTTAAGAGGTAAAATTCGGAGGCAGCGTGGCTCAGTGGTCAGACTTGGGGATTTGAATTCGGGAGACCCGGGTTCAAATCCCCGACTCGGTCTACTGAATGAGTTTGTCCTCGGTAATCCCAGGGGCAAATTCACCACGCTTTGTAAATAGCCGACTGGTTTGCCTCCTTCCAGTTGGGATTCTTAACTGGTACAAGGGTAGGATTTTAATATGACACTGAAAAGCCCCTTTGGGGAGTTGTCATTACGTGTTATTATTATTATTATTGTAATGTGCTTGTTAACTGAAACTTAGAATTCGTAAACTTAAACAATTTGCAAGTTCCTCTTGGCCCATGCCAGGTTCTCCTTCTCTCTTCTAGTTAGCAAACTCTTATCAAATTTTGTATTTTCAAGACCGCTAGGTCAGTTGGGGTTGTCCGCTGTGGAATGCTTCTTGACTGTTTTTGATTGTTATCTAAGGGGTATTTTAAAAGATACCGGATCTAGTTCGATCCGGAGTGCAAAACAACATTTGGTACCGTGTTTACATGAAAGTGTTTCCGAACGAAACCTAACCTAACTACCGTATTTATTCGAACTAGCGCCCTGGGCGGTAATTAATTTTTTGCCTTTTTGGGTGGGCGCTTATTCGAGGTGGGCGCTAGTTCGAGGCTGGGCGCTAATTAAGTTTAAGCAAGTAGGAACTTTATTTTGCGTGAACATAGCAATGAAAAGGGCTTAACGATTTTCACACTTCAGTCAGGATAATCAATTTCACTCTCATTGTGTGTCCTCGATGTGCCCACATGGAAATGGCAGTTGAAAGATTGAGGATCCCAGCGTACTAATAAGCTGTCGGACGGTATTATCCATTGTAAGCCACTGAGGAAATGAAATAATCAACACATCTCTTGTACATTTCACTATGAGTGTCGAATTTCTTTTTCTTTTTTTTCCTTTTTATTACCTTTTTTTTGGGGAGATGGGGTGGGCGCTAATTCGAGGCTGAGCGCTAATTAACTTTTTTCACTTTTTGGGTGGGCGCTTATTCAAGGTGGGCGCTAATTCGAGGTTGGGCGCTAAATCGAATAAATACGGTAATATAATGATATAATAGGGGAATATTTTACATAGTATTTAAAACTAGTTAAAAACGTTTTTGTAAAGTATTTTTGTTTTTCAACACAAAAAGTGAAAAACTTGGATTCCTATCCAAATCTTCTTTTAGATTACATTGAAAGTCTTATCCGGCTTGATATTCTAATAAAATATGTTCATAAAATAACATGCATATGTGTGTTTAGCCCGGATATGAAAAAGAACAATATTTACAGTTTACTAGCTAAAGCTAAAGATCTATGAAAATGGTTAACCAGTTCTATGCAATTATCCAATACTTTAATTAGTGGTGCGGGGTGATCATATATATTTTTTTTATCTGCGTGGCTTATCAGTAGTCGTACTATCTCCGATAGTCGCCGATTGACGCATTTCGACAGTTTAGTATTTCAGGATTTCTATTATTTGCATGGTTTGTTACCTGTCTTCGATTACATCATTATATCAGTAAATTTTTATCATGAGCCCTGCTTTGTATTATCAAGTTAAAACTGAACATCACTAAAAACGCAGTACTGGTTTTGATTTCTGACAGACCGGCTACCATTTAATTAATCCAGTCAAAACACAAGAGATACAATTGTCAGTATATTATAGTATTCTCGAGTATTAACCGACTGTCACTGTTATAGACGTACTGTCTATTTTAGTTAGGCCGAAAACGCAATAGCCAATACACGCTTTCTTTTATAAGAACGACTTTATAAGAACAATGAGGCTCAGATTAGATGAAAATTAAGAACAATTTAAAAACAAGCTCAGGCTGAGGCTGAAAAAAAAGTCAAAATGTTTTTAGTTGAAACTTTACTGAATCTTGCAATTTACGTTCGCAGTGTCCACAGTAAAAACACAGAAGCGTCGTTTCCCATTAGATAAATATACAGAGATCTCAAAATATAGACGATCAGCATTGTTTTTCAATGCCTTGTCTTTTTGTTTTTATTTCTGGCTCATAATTTCAAATCGCTCACAAGAGCAAATTAAGAATAAATTGAGGCTGGAGTAGTCAAAAAATTAAGAACAATGATCCTCGGCAAAATGTATTGGTTCGTATAAAAAAAGCGTGTAAATGATTAGTTTTATCCTGTTAATTCTATCTAGATTAAATCTCTAGAAACAACTTTTTTTAAAAATAATTTATATAAAAAAGTTTGAAAATAATATTATCTTTTGGTTTTTAGCTCATTCATGCGCGCGCATGCGTATAAGAATGAATGAGTATCGTGGGGGTGAAATGTCGACGGAAGTGGTTGTAGACCGAAATTTGTGGACGGAAATTGTGAACAGTAGACGGAAATAAAAGTGTCCTTCAAGCGTGTAGCAGTGCACGGACCTAGTTCGAGGCCTTTACTGACCTTTTTATTCTTTCTTTTCTTTTTATTAACTTAAAATTGCCTATTGTGCCTTTTTCTTACTTTGTAATACAATTTAATATTAAAACATTTGGAAAGAATTTATGATTTAATCATTAGACTGTTTAATATTATTGTCCGTTACATGAATGAGCCGGCTCTAAGAGCGCTTTGATTGGGTTCAGTTAAATTTTCTTGTTTCGTTTCCCGCAATGGCGCAAGTTTGTTTGGCAGCGGACTCGACTAACGATGGTGGCCGAGTTTGTACCGCAATGTAAAAATGTCAAGATGTTATTTATGAATGATCTTTGCGGTTTGCATTGGTAAACAAGTTTCAAAAGCAGTTTCAATAGTTTCAGGTTGTAATCCCGAAAGGTTTTTATTCCAGCCTTTCTTACGGTAGAGTGAATTCTGAATTGCGTACCATTCCGCGACTATCATTCATAATGCGCAAAGTCATTAGCGGAATAAGGACTTTAAAGGTAATCTGATAAGTTGGATTATGTATTTTTCTTATACGGGTACAAAGATCAACGTACATTACAGCTGTCACCATTGCAAGGCAAAAATGGATTAAGTTTGAAAATCGGCCTTGAGAGAAATGTCGCATGCAATTGATTTATGAAGTTCCCGCACGCCAAGAAAGAAAATCATTATAGACATATAAATTTCATAAATGAAATGCTGCGTCGATGTTTCTACAGAAACAGTTTTACACGCAGTGAAAAAGAATTTTGAAAAAACTGACGTTTCGGACTATTTCGTCACTCCGACGAAGGACTACAGTCGAAACTTCAGTCTGAAACGTCAGTCAGAAACGTCGTTTTTAAAATCCTTTTTCACTACGGTGTAAAATTTAACTACTTGTAAAACCATTATAGACATAGTGTGGATTGAAATAGAAGAATGGCAAATATTGCCTATATTGGCTAATACTGTTAGCATTGATGTCATGGTGATTTCTCGCTACTACCTCATACAGTAAATCGATTCTACACAAAATAGACCACTGTGAGACCAAAATAGCTGAAACTCATCGATATTGAAGTTCACAACACGACACTGTAAAAAAATATCAGTTTTACCGTCTTTTGAATGAAGGATAATCGGATAATCTTCAGCGAAACTTAATTGCTTTTGATAGGCGAATACTTATTGACTTTATTAATTAAAATGTTTGCAATCCGCTTCATGAGCTTTTATTTCCAGCTGATCAGTAATATTTGAGTTAGCTAGCTATATAGTTTTTTTTTTTAATTAGAAGGCATTGCGGGTCGGGTTCCAACGTTCCCAAAATAGCTGGCTAGCGAAACCATGAATAAGCCACACTATTCTCTTTGTACAAAGATCTTCATTAGGCATTACACACAAAAAGAATATATATCGGTCCCATAATTTAAGATGAAGTTTGTTTTACATTAAAATTCCAATCTTCCGATTTTTGTAACTCTATCAGAAACTAGCGGCAGGGCATACATGTATGTTAACGTGGTAAAATTTTCCTTTAACAACTGCTCGGTATTGGCTGTTGAACTGTTGCAAGCGGAAAGAACAAAACAAAAATCGTGATACAGTAAAATTAATATATTCATTAGCAAAATCTGAATCCATCTTTGGCTTGATAAAGAATAGCACGGCTACTCGAAATATTGCCATTAAACTTGCCCAAAAATGATGTTGCTGTAATACGGTAGCCCTGCATCCAGATTTTGTTTATTTATATATATCGAGAGTGACATCTATTACATGCATATCTAAAACCAGAGACCCAACATCGAGAAATTAATCTACAGTTTATCTTAGGTCGTATGGTCCTTTGCATTTATATATATAAACGACTTTAATTTAATGTATTTATCTTATAAATAGAAGATCGCACAACCCCGATTACACAGAGGTCAGTAGAAATCGCAAGCACGTCAGAAACAACAAATTCCTCCCGGTCTCTTTAGAAAATGGTTACAGTCATGAACTAATTTATAGTCTATTTTTTTTAATTTTAGAACTATTTGGCATTTACAATTACAGAATTTCCATCAATATTAAAAAAAACTTTTTGAAGACTCGAACATTTAGAGTGATATGGAAAGTAGCTGGTTGTAATATTATAAACAATGATTGAGCTGCAGGAATTGTTTACATATTTCCAAATATTTGTACTAAACAAGCTTTGTTTAAAAGTACTAATCTGTGAAATCAACTGTGTCGAGTTGTCTGATCACGTTGGCTTTTGAGAACCTGCGGAAACAAGGGAAAAATCTTCTTTGTATAATCAATATAACTAACAAAAAATTGCTCGGTTCCTGTAATATAATTTAATAGCTCAGCTCTCTATATATAGCTATATATAAAACGGAAATTGATGCAATCAAAGCAAGCCAATAACTTTTTTTTTGCCACTTCAAGTTCAAAACTGATCCCGCCAAATACCCACGTCCACAAAAACCGCGAAGGGTTCATTTTTGTGAAAGTTTCGATGTTCTGAGTTTTGTCAATTCGTTTTAATTGCCTGTTTTACTGTTTGTTTTTTTTTTATTTTCCCACATTCTTGTTAATCCTTTTAATGTCGAGATGTTAAGGTTCTTAGCGTCGGAAGACTAAAAATACATTTCACTTTGGAAACAAAAGAAGTCGACAAGCCCAATTTGTGGTGCCCAGTCTATTGCGTCTGGTTATATTTTGAGAAGTATTTCTGTTGTTGTGTGAACGATTTTTGGCTGGCTTTTCACTGCAAATCTGCTCCTTAAATGAAGCTGATGGTGTTACTATGCCCTGTTGTAGTAACTACGTTGAGCATGCTTGGAGAAAAGGGAAGTGTTTAAATTGTTTTCAGCCAAAATTTAGACATATTAACGCGAGCGATCCTCGAGCGACGAACGATCAAGCGAACGGAAGCAAGCTTCAGTGTGGACCTGAAGATAAATGCGATTTACAGCTACCCAGTGCAGACGAAAACCAACCAGAGAGCTTTGCTACTGTTGACAAGAACATTACCATAGTAAGTAATGATTCCATGAGAAAGAATGGCGAGCAAAACACCAGAACTTATAAAAACGATTTCCCAAGTACTTCAAATTCTATCACATTATCGCTATCTACAGTTACAGAAAACCATAAAAGTGATGCAGGTGTCGCGTTGAAAGACACGGAACTATCGGAGAGAAAAACAGAATTTACAAAAACAAAACCTGTCCCAAAGCCGCGACCTAGAAGAAAGTTTAGTTCTCCTCAGCCATGCGAACCTGAAAACACCACAAAACATGAAGGTGCTGTGGAAATAATCAAGGCTGGGGACAAAAATATCGAAGAATTATCGAAAGGGTTTTGTACTTCTCGAGAAAACGATAAAAGCGGCACCAAATCAACACAAGATGAATTAAACACTGGAGTTTCTGTTTGTGAAAGCGATGAGAACTCAGGCACAGTTTGTTTGAAGCCAGAACAAGATGTTAGTTGCTGTGAAATCGCGAGTGCGATTGTACGTAATTTAAATATAGCAACAGGTGAAATCGAAAACTGTAAATCTGACAATGACTTATTGTCGAAGAAGCACGAGAGTAATTTACTCAAATCCGATACCATTTCGGCGCTGCAAGAGATGGAATGTGAAAGCGGTGCCTGTCAAGTCAACGAAATGCAACCGAATACGAGTGAAAACGAGTATGTTGCTATGAGCGGAAACACATCTGCCACTGGAAGACATGTTATTGACGATTTTATTGATTGCAAAGAAATTGCAGGTGTTAAAGAGATAACAGGCAAAGAAGAAATTTCATTAGTTGGGAGCGGCGTCGAGTCGAGCCCGAGAGATTCCAGCTCCATTCACAAATTGACGTGGAGTCTTGATAGACAAACATCTCCATCACGAGAACTCTTGGAAGATTTCAAATTTGAACTTCCTCAAACAACGGCAATGGGCGGTAGAGAATCAAGCTATGATATGGTTACAGATTATGAACAGTTTTCTCCAAGTTTGTCTTGCAAAGTTACTTTAGCTGAACCATTTTATGAGAATAGACCTTCGAGTTTAAGTAGTGAGTCGCGGTCACAGTCGGCTAGTTCTTCAAGTGCCAGTTTTGCCCCAGAAAAGGTAGAGTATGAGAACACATTAAGCAGGGGTTGTGTAGTTTCCCCTAGCCCAAGTGATACACTTGACAGTGATGTTTTCTCAAATGGCACCGTTGAAGGCTCGGGTCCTTCGTATGAAAACACAAAAAGCAGTGACTCAAAATCTTCAACTTCAGGAATGAGTGACTCTATTAAAAGTAATGATGGAGATTTTGTAGAACAAAATATTGTAACAGAGTCTAGTGGTGATTCTGTTGACACAGAGCAATCAGACAGCACCTGGGATAGCAGTGAATGGGACTCGCAGTCCAGTGACAACATTGAAACAAGTACTAGTGACAGTACTCATGGGTCTAAAACATGCGCAATTCCAACAATCCCAGAAAATGAAATTCTGACTGAATGCTCTCTGACAACAAATTCCAGGATTCAAAGAAAAGCAAACTTTACACCAGAAAAGGCCAAAAACAGACAATCCAACCCAGATATCAGGGATAAAATAAGTGATGAAGGCCCTCAGTGTTTAGCATCAAAATTACTAACAAAACCATATAAAGTTGTTGATGTCAGCAGTGGGTTACTTTTTGAGCCAAATTCTTTGACTAATAACTCATCTGATGTGCCCCCACTGCCTCCCAAAACAAGAGACCTTCAGAAAGAGGCTTCTGAAGAGATTCAACACGAATACATGCCTCCTCCTGAAAACGTTCCTCAAAAGAACCAATACAACTTACCACAGCCAGCCCCAGTAAATGTGGGACCTCCCTCTGGTGAACCAAGACCACAATATGTCAGAAAAACAACACCTATTCCTCGACCAAGGTCAACAACTTTGGAAAGAAATTCCCAGTTTGGATCACTGCCTCGTCCTGCACCCAGAACATCAAGGATACTCATGGATTCAAAGCCAGATGGAAACAAAGGTAGGCTAATTAATCATCATCCGATTATGATCTGGGTTTATCCCTGTAAAAGGGGGTGGCTGGATTTACCCCACCCTAACAGCAATCTCTCCAACTCTCACTCTCTATCTCTCTTTATTCAAGGCATCCCCCTTCTCCAAACCAACACTCTTGCTCTCCTTCTCCACTTGCGTCTTCCACATCTTCTAAATAAATTCAAATATTTTATATTAGTGATAGTGCAAGAATAGTACTTAAGGGTCAGCGTTGCAACAGTCCTTGAAAATCCTGGAAACTTCTGGAATTAATTAGACAAAAAAAAAATTTCCAGGCACTGGAAAGTCCTTGAATTTGGTTCATGGTCCTTGAAAATTTAGGAGTGGTAAAAAAAATCTTAACCTCCTATTACTGTTAATAAAAATATTTTCTATTTAACAACATTCTAAAACAAAAATGTGACTCCACAAACCTTTACATTTGTCCAAAAGCAATAATTCTTTTTAAGTGATTTGTCATTAGTTGTTTTTCATTGCTAGGATTTAGTCAATTCAGTATTTTTAGTTTAATTAACAGTAAATGTTGTAAATTTAGTATGTGTACTGTTGAACTGATTTTTTTAAAAAAGTGTAAAGCATTCAAGTTGTATTTGATATAAAGAAGGTCCTGGATTTGTTTCTAGTCCTGCAAAGTCCTTGAATTTCTTATCCAGCAAATAGTGGCCATCTTGAATGGCAGTGATAGAAACCCTTGGCTTTTAAGTACTCTAAGAAGCCTAGTGTATGGGTCAGGGGGGGCGAGGGGGGGGGTTGCACTATACTGGGGGGGTGGAATTTCTAGGAAGCGACGGGGCAACATTTCAGCCGTGGAAGTC
>JAOBBB020181164.1:0-12064 GCA_025331005.2 Zoanthus gigantus
TGGGAGCTAACCTGCGATGGATTAGTGTCCCATCCAGGGGGAGTCAAAGACTCTCATCCGCTTAACACTAAAGAAACGGGAGATAAGCGCCCGCTCCATGGGCCACTAGGCTCGTAAAAGATTTGGCTAAGGGAAGAGTTGGGGTACACGCAACCCGTTACCTCAACCCCTAAAAGTGGGTTCCCTAGGGAGGTCCAAAGTTTCGGGACTCTTCCCTAACAATGCATGGTAAATACGAAAAAAAAGAGTGAGTTAACAAGGTCGTGTAGAAAGCTAGCCGTCCCGTCTTTATTTAACACATTAATCGGTTCTGTAAAACCATAGCTACCTCGAAATAAAATTAACTTGAGAACCCTCAATAAATAACCTAAATAACATTTTAACAGTTTCAGTACCCGTCGTCAGTTATCAACAACCAACTTCTCCACTTCTCCTTACATAACACATACAAAATAAGACATTTGGTAATGAAAAAACGAGAATTGATCAACAAAGCAAACTACTGAAGAATAAAAGTCAAATTCTTTCAAATTTGTTCGATGAAAAGTACTGGCTCAAGTTGGGAGAATTTAACAATACAACTGAAAATGAAAGGGTTAAGCAAGTTTCCGCTACTAAAGAATGCCATCCTGGTGAACCATCCAGTCCATATAAATGTCTTTAACGCTCCGTCCACGCTAATTGGCCTTTTCAGAAACGATTGACTGCCTGGGTCTAGTTTGGTTTCGCAATAGCGTCTGGGATCGTTACCGGGGACAGAATCAAGATGATTTTATCAGTATTACCGGTTTTCACCTGACGCCATGGCGGCCATGTTGGTATACTCTTAACAAAAGAATTTTGATTCTTTCTTTTGTTTGGGACAACAATACGGCCCTATGTCTACTATCTTTTGTGTCTCTTGGGATTGTGTGAAAACCAAGAATTTTAAATTTTGCAGGTGGTGAGAAAATGAAACACAACTGCTATGTTCTACTGAAAAAACGATAGTCCTAAACTTGATTTCTCGAACACAGGCATTCGCACAGAACACTGGGAAGGGGGCCAAACTTTGAGCAGAACTAACCTTCCACCTATATTTCCGTGGTCTGTTCCAACCAACAGAAGAAGAGAAATTTATCGTAAAACTGATAGGAAAGTTGAAACTTTTCCTAACAGAAGGCGAACTGACATAAGCATCGTTGAGTAGGAGGCAGCCGAATGAAGAGTGAAGGAAATACGGTCAATTTCACGGGCTATTTCAGTTTCTAACTTTGGTAGATTTAAAGCTCAGCGTGTTGGGTGCGCTGATTTTCTGCTTTTTATCATGATGCGAGTTGAAATCCAAATATCTGTCTGTGCGAGTTGATTTCCTGTAAACACTAATGTCTAAATTTCCATTGTCACATCGCGAGATGAGAGTGTCCAAAAAGAGAAAGTCAACCATTGGACTAGTACTCAATTGTAAAAGAAATATGTGGGTCATTAGAGTTCAACGAGTCATGAAGAGTGGCAACTGCATTCTTCTTAATGATACAAAAACTATCATCCACATAACGTTTCCAGATTTTAGGTGGAACGGGAGTCGATTCAAAAGCCATTTCTTCGATTTCTTCTATATATGTTTGCTACTTTCTTCCATACATGTTTGTTACTATTGGACTAACAAGGCTGTCCATAGCACATCCATGGACTTGTTTATAGACAGTGCCTTTGTAAATACAGTAATTGTTTGACAGCACAAAGTTCAATAATGAGATTAGGTCGTCAATATCAAGTTTTGTTCTCATATATAGGAAATGCTCTTCAATTAATTTATTTCTGATGTAATGGCAGACTTTGTTAGACTGGAATAGCAGTAAATAATGAAATTACGTCAAATGAAACCATAGTTTTGTCTTCTTGAATGTTGATATCAGACATTTGATGGGAGAAAGACTGTGAATTACGGACTGAAAATCCATTACGGTTTTGAATGGGTGCGAGGATGTCCAAAAGAAATTTAGAAGTGTTGCAGAGAGCTGAATCGATGCAAGTTATGATTGGTCTGAGCAGGTTTCCTTCTTTCTGGTATTTGATAGAGCCCCAGATAGGTGGTGGTATGCCATCAGTAGATCTTAGTTTAAAGTAGGTGGGAACTTCAATCTTGTGTCCTTTTTAAACTTAAAAAGTATAGCATTAAGATCACGCTCAATTCGACGAAATGGCGATCTGGCGATGGGTTCATATGTATTTCGGTCAGAAAGGGCAGACTCCATTTTCTGGTCATACTCTTTGCGATCTAAGACTACAAAACAATTTCCTTTGTCAACCTTCATGAGAACTCTGGACTTGCTCTTAAAAGCTGTGGCTTCAAAGCTCAGTTGTTAAGAGCGCTTCTCTCCCCCTAAGCAAAAAAACTTCGGCTTGGCAAGTCACAGAGACTGCATCGCTTTGCAAAATTCATAAATACCGTTCTAGTGCTGATAGTCAAAACCATACCAAAACTAAAACCCTGAAATAACAGCTTATGTGCTAATTAGTTCAAGCACGTGCAGTGTAGTGCAACTACAGTAGTATAGAGATGCAAACATTTAAGTTATACTTATCAAAAAAGTATTAGGGTGGGCGGGGTTGGTACAGTTGGTAAGATCTATGATTTCTGACCATAAGGTCCCCAGTTTGATTACCGATTTTTGAATGTTTGTGCGACCTTCTTTCCTGACGAAGCTAACTCAGCTTTCCATCCTTACGGGGTAGGTAAATGAGTACCAGCGTCTACCTAAAATCAATCTCTTGTCCGTTTTAAAACAGTTTGCAATACTTGTTTTACTTCATCAGTTAAATTACAGTCATTTCTTGGAAAGTGTTCAAGTTATTGTTCGAACAAAGACAAATATTTTCAAATATCTGCCTCTCCACTTTGTGAAGGGAACGCAGAAGTATGAACAGCTCAGCTCAAGAACAAAACAAAGTTTACACTGGACTTGTTTTACTAATGGCAATCCTTGTTTAATTATGTTTCTGTAACCTTGTTTTCAACAAGCAATATCTAGCTATCTGAAGAAACACTCTTGATCCAATTTTTAAAAAAACATTTGTTTAAATTTGCCATTTTTCAAAAACTGATTTTTACTTTACTTTCTCACCTGTAAAAATATATCATCAGGGCGCCTTGCAAAGCCTTGTGGGAAAATCGCCTTTCTCCTAAAAACGACATCGAGTAAATAGGTTCTGTTTAAAGGGAACCTGAACTCTCAAGTTATATTTTGACATACGAAACTTAATCTGTTTGAGATTTCAGAAATGTGTTTTTATACCGATTCCTCAGTCCCTATCTTTAGAAATAAATAAAAATAAGTTGCTAGCTCATGACTAAAGAAAACGCCATACTTGCGCCCGCGGTCTAACAAGATATGACGTCACGACATTAAAATGTTACGTTCCATTCTTTTTGACAATCTGTAAACATTTTGTCAAGGTGATTTTTAAGCAGATATAGCTTTATACAAATGAAATGTCTCTACTTTTGTAATTTCACTAAAATTTCCAGTGATAAACACAGTACGAACTTTTAATTTCATGTTGTGACATCAAGAGCAACTGTTCTGTACCCGCGATAAAAGTGCAATATGGCGCCCTATTGAAGGTTTTACTGGCCCCTTTTGTAAATTTTTTTTCAAAATACAGATCAGCGAACTGTTCTAAAATCTACATTTTTTGAATTCTAAATATATGCACTTCAACATGTCAAAAAATAATTTTGGAGTTCAGGTTCCCTTCAATGACACGTTGACCCTTACATAGTACACCATCATGAATAGTAACTTAGTTTTCAGGCCATACTGTGTGAATAACACTTTTAAACTTTAAAGGTTGAGGCCTGGTTCTGTGGCCTTTTGCAGATGACTTAGCTTGTCTCCAGATATCTTGACAGCGGTGTTGATGGGTGTGATATTCTCAAGTTCAATGGTGAACACTGTAAAATTGCTCTCATCAGTGTCTTCACTTTGCAATTCAGTTAGTGACAGACGATCTACAATGTGCATTTGTTTGCCCGGTTTGTAAACAACTTCTAAATTGAACGGTTGTAATCTTAGCATCATCAATATTTGTAAGCGGCTTGGTGCAGACAACAATAACTTTTTGAAGATCGATTGCAAAGAATTATGGTCTGACTCCTCAGTTTCTTTGTCACGTCGCAACAAGAATTGCTTGAATTTCTCGCATCCAAATTCTATTGCTAAACACTCTTTTCTATTTGTGCATACGCTTTCTGTGTCTGTGTATGTGTGGTTGAAGCAATGTCTTTTCTTTGGCAGAGTGGAACCCAATCCATGTTTGATTGCATCACACTGCAATATGGTCTCCTCTTCAAAATCATAATACTTAAATAAAGGATGCGCTAATACAAGTTGGAAGGGAAGGTATAAAAGGGGATGGGGTCGTCGTTTAGATTTAGAAAAACGTTAATTACAAGCGCCGACGTGATATCAGAAATGGCTTCCCAGAACTTCAACACCTATGGATAGAGTTGTCTGGCCGCAATAGACCTTTTTCACGGTTTAAATATTCTTTTGTCTGCATTCAAATTTGCCCGTCCAGCCTCGTATTGGGTAGCATATTCTTTTGATTTTAAGGCTCGTGAACGAGGCTTGACGGGCAAATTTGAATGGAGACAAAGAATAATTTATACCGTGAAAAAGGTCTATAAGCACAGTAAGGCCCTTGTAGGCGAGATCTACAACTCCGAGCTCATGCGTAGCTCTTCAAGTTGGCTGGATAGTCTACAGAACTTACTGGGTACCTAACTGTGAGCTGGTAGAGCATGTTAACACTTAAAGAAGATATCAATATCGACAGGTTCCGCCCCTTTGATCATTTAACGAAAAGGTATCAGGATATCCTTGACGTGTTTGTGCTCACACAGACTGTGAAACACACTACACATGTTACAAAGACCTCTAAGACCCTTATTGATCATTTCATCACCTACCTCCTGGAAAAGGTGACAGGTACTGATATTATTCCATGTTTTGTTGTAATACGACCAACGCATGCGTAAATGTTTAGCTCCCCCTGTTTCAACCTCGTTAAAAGTTTATCCGGGACATTAAGAACTTAAACGATAGATTATTTAAAATAGACTTCTCTACTCTTCTTCTTCCTCCCACGAGGTTTGGAAAGTTATCCATAGAGTACTTAAACCTAGTGCCAGGCCTCTGCGGTTCGACCCAGATGCTCTGAACGACTTCTTCTTTGCTAGGAATCAGAGACGACATCCGTCATGCCATGAAGAGGAAAGATGTTACACTTATAGTGTTAGCCGATTTCTCTAAGCCATTTAACACTATCTCAGTTGGCACGACCATTGTGAAGTTTTAGAACCTCAGATTCTCAACGCCCTTTTTGAAGTGGCCCTTGAGCAACTAATTCGGTCGATCTCAGTTTGTAAAGATCGACGATAGGAGGTCTTCTTGTCAATCATCCCAGTTTGGTGTTCTACAAGGGTCCATTCCGGGGCCGATGATATTCAGCTTAAATATCTGAGATCTACAAGACGTTACTCCACCATCTACGGAATGCCTCCAGTATGCAGACGACACCTTGTTATACAACCACATTAATTTAAAGGAATTGGTTTTAAGAGGTGTGGATGTGCACGAGATTCTTGCAATTATTGCAATTTGGTCCCAGGACTCCAACTTGGCGCAAGTACAGTACATGCTTTTTTCAACTTTCCAGATGTCTTCGTCATTTTCTGGCTCTACGTCCTGTACACTTATCTTTAGGAGATAATCTCCTCGAACGTGTCCTTCTACTAGACGGCTTGGAGCTCACATGACTGACACCTTGAGGTAGGGGATCATTTTAAGTATCTCGCCTAATCCTGTTACGGAGTTCTAGCTGCGCTAAGGAAAATCAAGAACTTTACAAACTACTATATTGAGAACACATTTAGTCGAGAATCTGGTACTGATTAATGAAAAAATATTCTACCCAAATACTGATTGTTTTTTAAAAAGGTTACAGCATATTCAATTCGCGGCAACCAATTTTGTCTGCGGGCGGTACATGAACAGTACTGGCTTTATTCTTAAATTAAGCTGGTTGCCTTTAAAAGAATGTAGGCAATGGGACGTTTTAAAGGCCACGCACACGGCTATATACTCGTATAACTAACCAAAAAACCTCCAGCTAGAGCAAACAAGACAGAAAACAAACCCGCGTTCATCCAGTTTTATTTAATTAGTTATTCCATTTGCCTCTGAAACTTTCCAGCATAGCGCGTCAGCGCTTTTCAATTCCTTGCCAGTAACTATCAAATCTTGTAGTGATTTTCAATCCCTTAGCAAGCAAACGCTATCTATTTTTCAAGAAGCACTGCCTGACCAGTGCGCAATAATATTCTCATTATCTACTATATAATTATATATTTTAAACTGTACCTATATTTAGTTTCTACAAAATATTTTTAGATTCCTGTAATTTTAAAATATTTTATATTATTTTATGATCTTATATTAAGCGAAGAGCCATCTTGTGTATGGATATACTGATATTTAACCAATATCAGAATTAAACACAGGATTTTTCTCTTGGGAGAAATATCCAGTCAAGTCTTAGACTTCCAGCACTTTTCTGAGGATATGTGCCGATCCGAAGAGTGCCGACTTTTTCATCGTTCTTGTTCGGTCCTTAATTCCTAGTTGCTCCAAGTGGTCTGCCAGCTTCTTTGACACTGAACCCAATGCACCTACTACCACTGGCACCACTTTTGTGTTTGAGTATTACTTCCTCATTCTCTTCTATGCTTTTGGGGGAATGGTCATACCATTTCTCACTGCACTCAACTCCACTTTCCTTGTACAACTCCCAATGTATGACCCATCCAACAACATCATGTCTCTTGTTATATTCTGTCTGCGCAAGCTTGGGGCAACTACACAAAATATGCCTCACAGTTTCATCGTGACTACCACACAATGTGCAATTGGATGATACATTTTGGTTTTCGATTCTGGCATTTACGGCGTTTGTTTTAGTGCCTGGTCTTGCGAGGCAAAAATAAGCTCTTCTGTCTCCTTATTTAGTTCACCAGTTCTTATCCAATTCCAGGAAACACCATACAGGTCCTCTTTCCCTCTCTTGAACTGCCCATGCAGCTGCTTTCGAGACCAATCCTCATTTCTTTTCCTTTTCATCCTTTCTTTATACTCCTTTGGTGTTTCAATTTCATCGACATTTCTTCCTCTTCCATGCTGCTTTCAACAAACGTTCCTGGCTCTGGCTGATTTCCACATTGAAATTTATTTTTTTCAATATGTATTATCATTATTATTATTATTTATATTATTATTATTATTATTATATTGTTATCATCATTATTATTTTTTTGCTAGAATCCATCATTGGGAACAAGAGTTAAAAACACTTTTGCAATGTTCAATATTGGTTACACTTTCCTAGTTTTAACGTGACCATCATACTGCAAATCCACTCTGTAGGCTCTTGCTCTTTGATTATGAGGCCTCTACTTTCCATTTCATTTATCCTAACTATCACCTTTTTCTGTAGTGCCACTAAAACTCTGCGAGGACTTTGTTGTATAGGTTGTACCATAGAGTTTAATTGTAATTTTGTGTTTCCAATAAGTCCCAAACCTCAAAAAACATCTTTGTATTCTTCAAATATTATGCTTTTAGTGCAAAGTTGTCTGTTACTATAGTCTCATTGTTTCACGTGTTTGAGTTGGCAAGAGTGGTTAATTTTGGGACTTGAGAACCTAAAACTTCAGCTTGGTTGATCCTCATGTTTGAAGGACTTTTGGCGCGGGTTTTTTCGCGAATATGCTCTTTTATTTCTCTGCTTGATAACCACGTGTACAGTTTGTTGGTTTTTAGATTTTTGATCTATTTTCATTGACTCAACTTGATTCATTGCCATTGAACTAGCTCTTGCAATGTCTACTGCTTTATCTAGGGTAAGCGTTGATTCCTTTAACAACCTTTCTTGTATAAGTTTGTCTAAAAGCCCAATAAAAAGAAGATTTCTAATTAACTGGTCGATGAAGACACCATTGTTGCACGAAGAAGCTAATTTTCAAAGGCGATTTTCAAAGGCTTCCACATTTTCACCAACATTTTGTACACAGACGTTTAACTAAAATCTTTCGTAGACAACAGTGCGTTTAGGCTTAAAATACATTTCCAAGGCATCAATACATTTATTTACGTCGTTTCTGTGCTCCACCGAAAGTTTTAAATTCATAAACAGTTGCAGACACTCTTTTCCCATCACTGATCTGAATTCACTAAACGGACTTTTAAATCTCTGTTGTTGAGGCCAGTTGCTACTTCACAGTCACTCCAAAGCTGGCGAAATATTTCCCAGTTTAAAACTAAATCCCCTTTGCAAACTATAGGTGCGGGTATTGAAAAATTAGAAGTAAAATGTATGCCTTATTGTAGCACGTAAACACTTGGCTAGAAATTTTTTGAAGACTCGCGTACACATCCGGGACTGGTGGTGCATAGGTTTTCCATATTTTCAATGATGAAAAATGAATGTTTTAGTTTCCAGTAAAACACCGTTATTCATATAATAAATAATAATTATATACGCTATGAAACTGAAAGCATAAATGTTTATGCCCCAGTAAGGAAATTATGTCTGTTGCTACAAGCACAAACGGATTACCTCCAGTGGAGTAGCCATTCAGAATGCAACTATAATTTAATATTGGCAATATACAATTTAACCTTAAACATTGAAGTTTGCAAAACCTCAACTTACCCGAACGACAACCATAAAACTCAGCCCGCATACAAATATGGCCGTGCCAAGATGTAGGATAAATTCTCACATAACGAGCCACTATGGGAGGTTGTAAAACATGTCGAACAATACTGTCTTTGTCCTTGTTGCCATGGAACAGCTACGGAAAAGCAGACAGAAAGAATAAAATAAAGGTTAAAATACCTCGATGGAAGGTCCTAAAGAGTTAAGACCATGTTGATAACAAGATGTCAATTTTCAACTTACAGTTGGCAATATTTTAGATCTTAGACGGCCTCCGGGTTAGAATAGTTAGCCTGACCAACACTCAGGGTCTTAAAATAATTGAGGATAAGGTGCTGCATTTGTTCTAACATCTGCAAATGGTTAGACTTTTGAATCTTCTCGAATAAGGACATTAAACTGTAGGTTCTAGGTTCAGTGTCTCAATCTTCTATCGGGGAACTCAAAAGAATTCATGTGCTTGTCGAAAAGAGCAGGGCAGTGATCCCGGTGTTGTGGTGTTGCTGTACTCCAAGGTCATTAAGGGTAAAATAGCGGATATTGTGTATGCGTTGTATAATGTGTGTGCAATGAGAGCGTCTTAAATGGTTTGACCCGATCTTTTCGATCTGCGTCCTTTTAATTCAGTTTCATACTGCCAGAAGGGAGATTATCAAAACCGCCCATTTTCCTGTTTGTTATTTTGCTTAATTGCAATGCGATAAAATAAACTTCTACTATTTAAAGAAAAAATCCAAAATTTGCTGTTGTCAATTCAGTTTTCCAGCTGAAGGCGCCATAGTCGGCACAAATAACAAATAAATTTATCATGGGTTACGCATCCACCTTATTTGGAGGGTAAAGTCTTGTATCTTGGGTCAAGTCCTCAAACCATTTGCGAAGCAAACATAACATAACATTATATCATAAAGAATTCTGGCTTTCCGGCTTGTATAGCCCATGTAGTTATTCCGGATAGCCAGCACCTTATCACGTATTAATTTGTTATAACTGTTAATGTAAAAACTACCTTTAAGGTTAAATTAACTGTTGCTGTTAAAATCATAAAATTTTATCATAAAGCTGTAACAAACATAACATCAACCGTCTGATGGAGAATGATTCAGTAAAACATTGCACGTTTCTAGGTCGTCTTGACTTCGTTATCAAGAATAGTTGGAATAGTTAGCCGGGGAATCTGCACATGGTGCAGACAAGTTAATTTGCGTTTATTTTAGTAAAAATAACATTGCTGTTGCTATGTATTCATATAACAGACTGCATAGCAGGATGACACATGCAAAACAAGAATAAAAACCTTGGTATTCCAACATTAAAAATACGAAGCTACCGCAGTTTGCGGTTCTAGCCACAAGGTCCCCAGTTCGATCCTTAGCTTTGCCGAGATTCGAATATTTGTGCGCCCTTCTTTTGTGCCTAAGTTAACTCAGCTTTCCATCCTTCTGAGGTAGGTAAATGAGTACCATTGTTTGCTGGGAGCTAACCTGCAATGGATTAGTGTCCCGTCCAGGGGAGTCAAAGACTCTCATCTGCTTTTAAAACACTACTGAAACCGGAGATAAGTACCGGCTCCATGGGCCACTGGGCTTGCAAAGGTTTTAGCTTAGCTTTAACAGCAGCCATAGCTGTCTGCGGTTGCAGTGCTGGCTTTTTCTGAGCTCCTATTCATGAAGGGTTTAATGACAAGTTATTAGGGACCTTTAGCAATGAGAACGGCGACGCCGACACCGATGGCAAAGAACAATAGTAAATACAATAACTGCACGTTGGAATGAATCGAGCTGACCACCTGCACGGAGTTGTCGCTAAAGTTAGAACATGAAAAGACCCTTTTTAGAGTTGTCAAGACTTTGAGGACGTTATAAGCAAAAACTTTCTCAGTATTTGTTTAGCATCATAGGAAACATTTAATCGTTTTTCTATTCACAAAGTTTCAGTCAAAGAAACAAACCTTAATGATCCGTACAAAGAAGTAAAGAGTGAACAAGAAATGTAATTTTTTTGTGCCGTCGTCGTTAACGTTCCCGTCGTCGTTGCTAAAGGTTCCTAACATTTATGTGGTGCATCAACCATTTATTCATTATTCCTGTTCATTGTTGTTGTTAGTGAGAGGTCTTCACAGATCCCGCGTATCAGTTGGGATATTTAAAAACTCTCATCTATTCTACACTACAGAAACTGAAGATAAGCGCTGGCCCCACTTATCTTAGGGCTAGCGAATGGTAAATCCGAGATGCCGAGACAGTCTTTTTAAAACACGAGACTTTAGAAAGCAATGAATAATGCGAGACCGAAACTTCAGAATGTGATTGTGATTTCCTCTGACGGTAGCTAAGTGAAAGATGGAACTAAAAGATGAAGTGTACAATATATTGTATTTGCAAAGTAAAGGGGACTAATTTACAAGAATTTGATAATAAAACCAAAATACCGAGACACCAAGCAAATTTCAAGCAAAATCGAGATTTCAAGTTTTGCCAAAAATACCTACTAGAATACAAGCCACTTTGTGAGAAATTCCAAGACTGCAAGACAGAGAAAAAAATACGAGACTTGACAAAATTTAGAGATCTAGCCGTATTTTAGCAAGAGTTTCATTTTTAAGAGACCATTCGCTACCCTTTTATTTTGCATAAATTGTACCAAGAAACTATCTTTGCTAGTTCACCTGTTCTTGTCCATTGCGATAGTACGGCTCAAAGTATCCTTGATCTTGACTGAATCCCAGTCTGAATTTCTTGACCCAATGGTTGTAATCTTGACGTCCCTGTGTTGCAACAACGGTGATCTTTACAGCTTTAGTAAAATCCACCTAAAACACAAGCATTTAATATAAATCGTGTTTCAGTTCGTAAGAGGGTTTGAATGTACGATTCAACTATTTGTCTATTTTTTCACCAGTTACTTTTTAAATATGTCAAATCTATTAATATTTCTTCATCTCCATACCTGATGAAGGCTAGTATGGCTAGCCGAAATATTGTCTAATAAAACTTCAAATTCTACGTTGTATTGGCTGTTCTTTTTTGATTATGTTTTAAAACTTTGTGAGTCCAATTTGATCAATTAATTGATCCAACGTATACCGGCGGATTTGTTGTCCCGTGGTTGTTACTGGGTTGCCTGTGGCAAACCAGTCTTAAAATGTGTTCGGTTTTTTTTTCCTGTCTTTGTCGACAGAAAATCTAAAAGTTGCGCAAGAATCTTATTTGGGATCACATAACGTCTGTGGTAGGTGATTGGCTCGGGCACCAAGATTACCATGACAACTTGAATAAAGTGCGCTGATCTTGCTGCATGGTCG
>JAOBBB020181250.1:0-12064 GCA_025331005.2 Zoanthus gigantus
ATGCTAAAAGCTGATTGGTTCAAAAATGATATCACACATGTGTTGATAAAAATGGTATCGCCACTGGGGAGAGTGGGAATATCATTTTTCTCATCTTGCTACCATTCAGTATACAACTATATTTCATAAAATAAAAACCAAATATCAAGTATGTTTGATATTTTTTGTCCTGAACAACAAAAAGTCCTCGTTTGCGGAGAGCAAAAGCAAATTGCATTTTTAAAGAAAAAGGTAAGCATGCGTGCTATTAACAACGAAGGCCCAGAGAAGCGCCGAGGATACCATGGACAGAACCCAAAAACACGAAAGCTAATACGCTGTATATCTTTTCGAAAATGTGGCTCATCGAGATTGTCGAGATTAGATCTGCACTCGCTACGCTCGAGCAATAATTTTTTATGACTTCCTTTTTCTGCGTAAATTGTTGCTCTCATCATAACTTTAAACAAACTGAATTCCTTCTCCACGCTAAAAGTAGCGCAGGTATTGCTTCACAATGTAACCGGATAGTTTTCTTTACCAGACGAGATAGCATTTGGCAAAAAGCCCCCAGAATAATTGTTTAGCTTCACAACTGGGGTTCCGAAGACTTGATTAAACAAGATCCAGTCTCCTCTCAGAAAACACATCCTAAAGTATCCCCTTTTAGGGGCACGAGCAAGAAAACACAACATGGGACCAATTTTACAAAATGTAAACATAAAAAGCTGCTTTTTTAAAACAGCTTCAAAATTCGACATACAATTAATAGAAACAGAAAGGAGTTTGACGGCAAATGACGACATGTGAAGATTGTGGTTTGACTCACGTGGATTATTTTTGTTAACCTAAAATCTTACTGACTAATGAATCCTTTTGCTCATGTAACAGTCAAGGCATCTAAGAGTAAACCGTTAATGAAAATCAACATAAGATGCAACACAGCGGAATCATAAATATCTCTACGATAGTTTCTTTAGAGGTCTGACTTACCTTTTAATCTCTGACAAATTTGAGCATCCAAACAAAACAGCCACTAGACAATCTGGGGGTGAAAAGCTAGCAATCTTTTTCAGGTTATCGTCAACACTACTCATTGCCTCCTAATACATGAAAAGAAAAACAAATATTCTTAGTTCAGCGATATCATGGTTCCCTAAAACGGTTGCAATGTTGCTAACTATACAATGGATGATATTGCTCACAGACAACATCTGTAGACTTTTGTATCCAAAATAGTTACATGATCCGCCATCTTGGATTAAATCATTACTGTGGTAGAAAAATGGAAAACACTGGAATTACCAAACTCCACAGTTTACTCAAAACCTAGCCACACACGGGCAAACCATATAACTTCTTAAATTGGCAGCCATGGACAACTGTTTCGCACCCTTTCTGGGGGCTCATGTACATTGATGTCTTACTTCAGGGGGAGCTCATGGGATAGAACTGCCAGTTTTTAAGCTTTGTGTGGTCGGAAACTGGAGCTTAGTTGCTCAAACCAGGGATAAGTACAAAATGGAAAAAGACAAGGGCAGTTATGGATAATAAGGTATGCTTCCCTTTTTTCAATATAAAAATATTATTCTAAAAACAAAATGACTCGAATAGGTCGATTTTTATTAAACAATTTAACTATAAAATTAAGCGACAACATGTTTTATATTTGACGACGTTTGACGACCTTTGTATCAACTTTGGCGTTAAAATGTATTCAAAAATGTATTCATTACACCTATATAAACTTCGCTTTGCTTCAATAACATTGACTTGAAAATGACGTTAGCAGCAGACGTCGAAACGCCGTCAAATATAAAACATGTTATCGCTTAATATAATTTTATAGTTAAAATAACTCGAACCAAATCAAAACAGTCCTTTCCTTTAAAGTAATATTTAAAAACAGGTATAATGGTTCAGTTATTCGGAACGAAAAAATATTCGGTTAGGATTTGATTTTAAAACTTAAAATAATACTTACTTGAAACGTGGAAGAGCTACTTTCGTTCTCATTTTTCTGCTGTTCTTCTGAATAGAAAAAGAGCCCATGTCAAAAGATCCAGTTAGTTAACAACTGCTAATATTTGACTCAGTCCGTTTTTGCCAGATAACTCAAAACCACTTAACAAAAGCTCGCTATATCTTTACAAACCAAGTGGTCCAAGAAGCCAGCGCTTATCTCCAGTTTGTGTAGTGTTAAGTGGATGATAGTTTTTGACTCCCCCCTGGACGGGACACTAATCTATCACGGGTTAGCTCCCGGCAGGTGTTAGTACTCATTTACCTACCGGCCCTAAATGACGGGCATGATTGGCGCAGTTGGTAAGATCTCTGCTTTCCGACCACAAGGTGCCCAGTTCGATCCCCGGCTTTGCCGAGATTTGAATATTTGTGCGACTTTCTTTTCTGCCTAAGCCAACTCAGCTTTCCATTCTTCCGGGGTAGGTAAATGAGTACCAGCGTCTGCTAAGAGCTAACCTGCGATGGATTAGTGTCCCGTCCAGGGGGAATCAAAGGTTCTCATCTGCTTAACACTATAGAAACCGGAGATAAGCGCCGGCTCCATGGGCCACTAGGCTCGTAAAGGATTTAGCTTTTTTTTTCTTATCTTACTTTAATAAAGGTTATTAGGTTTAACAACACGGCTGCCCACTAAACCCAATCAAGTTTCAAAAGGATTGGTAACAAAAGTGCGGCAATGCATTACTGATCTCCTTCGTCACCCAAACATCAACCTGCTACCGTCACAAACACCGCAGAACATGCTTTCTAATCCCGGGTGGGTGAAGTGCGTGGAGGCTGTTGGACGACCCGGTGTAAAAAGTTTAGTTCCACAAAACGGTAAGATCATTAGTTATTAATAATTAATCGATTATTAAAACTAATACAGTCGAAACTTCATGCAATAGCCACCCCCGGGGCAAGCTTGAGGAACTGGGTTGGATTGTCCAACAGCCAGTTAACTTTAACCCTTAGTTAAGCCGAAATTCAAGCAGCAATTTCTTCTCTAAGGAAAATTTTACATTTCTTATAAAATACAAATCAAATTTTTCAACACAAAAGACTGTTAATCTCAACATTAAAGCTAAAATTTTTCTCAACAAGATTATAAACGGAACTTTAGGTAAACATTTAACCGGCACGGTTTATTATTGCTAAACGAGCTTATAGCAATTAGGCCTTGGCCGCTTAACGGAGCTATTGTCTGTTTAATAATAGGTCACGACGTGCGACCAAGTTTGTACTCAGGTCACCCGCTGTACTACTGGTACAAATGGTACGAATACCTAGATCTAACATTTCTGTTCAAAGCAATACATGGCCATGTCAGCATAGACTCGAGGCTACTCCCAAGCTTTCGCGATTTTCCCCGTCGAGTGATCCTAGCCACCTAAAGTTTCTCACTCACCGCGCACTACCTTTCAGAAGTCTTTTTACTGGGCAACCTGTGGTACGCCCAGTCTTAAATTAGCTTTTTTTTTTCTTTCCCTGATTGCGCAAAATTGGTCACGTGTTACTCACTGGTCATTCGCTCGTAAATAGGTACCGTAAATAGATGCAGGTATCTCTACCACCCAGTACCAGTAGCCACAGGTAACCCAGTAACGTTGTCAACCAGCGTCTAGTTAGTACATCAAGACGGATATGGAACATTCTCTGACTTATTTGACCTCAATACTCCAAATCTGCGCACTTTTCAACGCTTTTTACCCAATAATTATTACTTTCCCGCTATTACACAAACATTTGATCCTGTTGACCCGCGCATTTGGAAAACAATCTGCCAGTCCTGTAACCAAGTGCACAGCCTATTAAAAACTTCGTCGTGTTGCTTCGAACTTTCTAGTTCCTTTAATTTCCTGAGTCCGCGCGCAGAAATTGGTGTTTCGGCTGTTGCGGTGCCCCGCCATTTTTTGTTGTTGTTGTATTGTATTGTATCCGTATTGTAGTGGCAAAGCGTGGCCTAGTTTCAATTTGAATGCTTCTCAGCATTTTTTCAAGCGATTGATACTGATACATATAAAAATGTCAGTTGCTTTTAGTGTGTACATAACAATTGATTGTCCTCGCTATTCAAAGTTATGCAGTTCTGACGTATTAATGTGACTTCATCTTAACAGTTCACAAAAAGTACAAAAAGTATCTCGAACGTCATTTCATAGCTGTTACATGCAATGCTGCTTATTGAAAAAGGCAGAATAGTACGAGCTTACTATAAGCTTGTAGAGATTGTAAAACTGAAAACTGGGTACGTTTACAATCAAAAACTACCTTTGCACAGTCTACGTTTCTATGTTACATCTCCCAATCGCCGCTGTCTTAAATGTGATGCCTTATGATTGCAATGGCATCTCTTTTCCCTCCCCCATTTGTCCTTTGCGATTGAGTTAGGTAAATATTGGAGACTGGTCATTGCAACCATAACACGTTACAGTCAAAATTGGGGACGTAAGAAAGTAACAATTTGAAAATGAAATATAACTTTTTTTTCCGATGAGTTTTATCAGGAGCGTGATTGTAAGGTACATCCTGCCATCAGCACAGTCATAAAAGTGTCTATTTTTGAATCCCGATACATAAGTATCATTCTGCCCCTGTTCCATACTGCTTCGCCTAATCGACTAGGTTGTCTGTCAAAAACTTGTATAATCATTTTGAAGTCCCTATATAGCTTATTTTTTATCATTTAGATGAAAAGTAGAACCCCTTTGTAATACTAAATTTTAAAAATTAAACAATTTTTCGCGGTTTCTGTTACGTTTTTTTTTATGAGACAGTTTTGGGACAGCTGTCGTTTTTGACCGAGCATTCTTCCATTATAAAGTCCTGGTGTGATGACATAGAAGAAGGTACTTGTGCAGCTTCCGGTTGAATATTAACACTGTCAACACAACAGTTTCTTCTTTTACGTTTTAAAATGCAGCGAAAAACAGAGAAATTCAGTTTTAAGTACTTTGTTTGTCACGTTTTTCCTTGTAAAGCACAAATGACAGCTAAGGACGTCTTACTGCTCTACGTCACAGGTACCAGTCCCTGGTCGCTCGGTCAAAACTTAAATTCCTAACTTTTTTTTGATAAAAAAGCATACTTAGATGCGGAAATTTTCTTTGGCTTTTCGAATTCTGAGTTTATAAATGACAATACTTTTATATATAGTCTAAAAGATAAAAAAAAGCGATATAGGGACTTTAAAATGTAAACTATTATCCTGCTTTAACATTATAGCAAAATATTGTAAAAAATTGTCTTTACACAGGACATTCAAGTTCAAATGAGTCAATGAGTCACGAGTCAAAGTTAACCTGAGAATCCCAACCATAACCCTAAAACCAACCCTAATCCTAACCCTAAAACCAACCCTAATCCTAACCCTAAAACCAACCCTAATCCTAACCCTAAAACCAACCCTAAAACCAACCCTAAAACCAACCCTAATCCTAACCCTAAACCTAACCTAACCCTAATCCTAACTTTAGGCGAAAAACCCATAACTTGACTCATGACTCGTTGACTTATAAAAATGACTTCTCTTTTCACAGGACTTGCACTTCACTACATCTTCACCGAGGACGCTATTGGAGTGTCGCTAAACCCAAACGAGGGTCATCCGTGTTTTGGAAACGAACACCAATTTGTTAATAGACTAGAAGAAAATATTATATTCATTGGAAAGTTAACCGAAGAACCTGCATGTTGAAACCAAGGTAAAATGTTCTGATCAATTCGGACGCAAGGCAGGGAGTAAACTTAATATAGCAGTTATCACCCACGCTTTTCCACCATGCACTTATAGCGTGATGTTTTCATTTCTGATAGCAGAATCCCTGCAATTTTTTTTGTAGATCACGGTGATTGGATTTACTGTATGCGAGTAAACAACTGAATATTCAAACCACTGTGCGGCCAGATGTTCCTCGATTGCAAGATCGGCAAACTCAAAAAACCGAAGACCACCGACGAAACTCAACATGTACGACGCAAAAAAACAACAGCCCACCTTAACCTTTCCCTATTCCTTCCAAATATAACTTTTTCTTTTCGCCGATGGCGTTTATGCATTTGATACCTGGGGGATTACATGCAATGAGGAGCTAGTTATGTGGGCAATTATTCACTTGTGAAAACACAGGAAACCCATACAAGCTTCGAGAATTGAATAAACGAATAAAAAATATTTTACTTTCCCGAAGCATTGTTGATGTCTTCTTTGACCTTCAGTGGCGATTTCAAGCCATTTTAGCAATTGTTACAAAATCTCTCCCTTCCCAACTTTAAGGAAAGACAAGGACGGAGGGTTTTTTATCCTTATCGAGTCAACCAGTAGCGTTCTAAACACAATTTTTGCCATTAAATGTCTTTCAATTGCTTTCTAACGCGGCAGGGCAACGGAGGGATAAATTTCAAAGCCTAATATACTCGCAATCTCCCAAGAAGTCCGCTTTTCACAGGCCAACAGCCGGAAAAGATTCAAAAGTCAGTAATATAATGGAGGTTGCAACCCGAGGTTAGCAATTGTTAGCCCAAATTCAAACCATCAACGTTTTGGTGGCCTAAATCCCAGTTTCTAATTTTTCCCAAGTGTGGGAGGAGGTGTGTTCAGCCATTCTGGTGACCGTTCATCCAGTGGCTTCCCCGGACGGATGACTTTTTAACTGGGATCCAGGCCACCGAAACGCTAACGGTTTGAATTTGGGCTAACTTTTGCTAACTAACACAATAAATTGACATTCCAGTCATATGTTATGTGTTCACGCTTTTATAAGCACAGCTGTAAATATGTCAAAATTTTCGAGAACATGCGTTTAAAGGAGAGTTCAAAATGAGTTTCCGCACTTAAATTTGGAGATTCAGAATTGTCTAATGAAAGAAAAAGTGGTACGGTCTCCTGGAACAGAAATTTAACATTGTAATCAAGACAGTTGTCACTCTCCTAGCTTCACCCTTTGTCAGCCTTTCTTGCTTGGACAACACAAAATCGTTCAGAAATTATGTTTAAGGTATCTCTGAATCATGAGCGGAAGTGAATGCAACATTTCCTTCATGTTCACAGAGAAAGCAAAAGAAAGCATCAAAATACAAAGCATTTAACCGACTACAGTTAATCACTTGACACAAAGACGAAACAACAGCATTCTAATAGATATTTTATTATACGAATTTACCAAAATTAAAATTAAAATGTTACAAACAATGGGGCAAGATTGGGCTTAGAGACTCTGGGATTCACAGTGTTTAGAATGATGGGAAATTGTAATTAAAATTGACAAAGTTCGGGTATCGTTTCAGTTTTCCTCTTCTTCTTCCGAAGATTCTGAAAAATAAAAAGATAAAAATAGTTTCACTAAAATTTGCAAATATTTGGTCACTGGCCTGTCAACTCTCGACATAACACTCTATCAATTTATAGTCCAATCAGTTATGAATGGTATATAATTCTGTGGACCAATATATTTTTACTAATTAATAATATATGGATATACTTGAGTATGGTGAAAGTTAAATAAAAAAAAATACCTGAAACTTTTGGATGGCAAACGTGATCTAGTTTCATTAAAATTACTATTCCCAGGAGAGAGAATTTAAAAAAATATTCAAAAACACTTCAAATGCTAAATAAATGCATAATAACTGAAGTTAAAAATAAAGCTGGCCTGTTACTAATCCGCCTCATTCCTTTCATTGTCGTGTTATTGACTAGTTAATTCACTTTATTAACGCTTTCAAGTTACATATCTCACAGACCAGACACCATGCTATTATAGATAAAAATCAAAGACCAATGGTAAACTCGTGAATTGTACCGTGGCTATTCCGTGCCTCTAGTAGTCGCGGCTCAAGAGTTTACAATGATACTCTTGTGAGTGAGTGTCACTTGCGGTTCAAATGTCATCACAAAAACTCGTGGGATTTTCAATCCACAAGTTAAAAAGCTAAATCCTTTATACTAGCAAGGTGGACCATGGCGCAGGCGTTTGTCTCCGGTTTCTGAAGTGTTAAACGGATGAGAGTCTTTGACTCCCCCTGGACGGAATACTAATCCATTGCAGGTTAGTTCCCAGCAGACGCTGGTACTCATTTACCTACCCAGGAAGGATGGAAAGCTGAGTTTAGCTTAGGCAGAAAAAAAGATCGCATAAGTATTCAAATCTCGGCAGAGTGGGGGTCGAACTGGAGGCAGATGTGAGAGATCATGTCCTTGTTCTATGGTGTAATTGCAGCACCCCCACCCCCTACCCCTTCTCATCAGTAGATGATCAGAGGAAAGGCTCTACATAAAGCTTGCACTCTACTTAAGGTTATGTTTAAGCGCTGCTGCGCGTCAGGTAAATACGGTAAACATTTAATATCGAGTCTATTAAGTCAGATATTTAACTGGCCTGACATGTTCCCAACGCACTAATCAACACCTCACAAGCGTCACACTTAATCTATTCTCGAAAAACCATGTCACTGTCTTTAATCGAGATGGGTTACTCTTTATAAACAACACCGTTGTACCTAGAACCTAAGGTCCACATTAAAAACTTTATTACAAAGATATGAGAGTTTTACCCAAAAATAGACAACTCGTACTTTCCATACGAAACTACATCCGGGATACGAGTGAGATATTTTCCATATCCTCACTAGTGAAGATACTGCTTACGTCATTCCTTTGTTTTTCCTTTGTTTTTCGCCTAGATTTTTTTAGTTTCGAAACCCTCATATCTATGTAATAAAAAGAAAATTACACGTTGGTTTGAACATATGAAGTTTATCTTCTCGTGGAAAAAAGATTTCACTCGTTCGCTGCGCTCACTCATGAAATATTTTCCCCACTCGAAGATAAACTTAATATATTCGTGCCACCGAATCAATGTTTTTAGACTTAAATGGGTTTCACAAACAATGTTAACATTTTCTTTTTTGCTCAAAAATATGTATTGTGTAGGTATTTTCTTTCAAAATGCTTTCAAAAAGTTTGACTGCATTTTGTTTTTGAAGAAATTTTAAAAAGTTTGAAAAGTGTCATTACAACTTACGACATTTCACTAGCTAAAGAGGTTAAAAATTGTGAAACCTCACTCTTTCTGCGAAACATGTTCATAGTTAAAAAAATTAATTTAAAAAAAAAGTGATAACCAACTAATACAAATCCCTTAATTTCTCACAAATTTGTTTATTCAGAAAGCCTTAAATGTAGACTTATTTTTAACCAAAGTTTTTGTGCTTATTTAAATGACCAAAATTAATATTATTTTGAGATTGTGACCTAATTGTTTTGAAACAGTTTTTATATTGTACTGAGATGCTTCAATGTAAAAATGAGCTAAAATGAATGATTAAAATTACTCCCTGTTTTTAAGAGGAATGATACAATTAATTGAAACGCCAAGTGGCCAAGACTTTAGAAAGCATTGAATAACTGAAACCGAGATTGTGATTTCCTCTGAAGGCAGCAAAGTGAAACATGGAACTAAAAGAGAAATGGACTAATTTAAGAGAATAACTGAGTTTAAAAAATTCGTTAAGAAAACCAAAATGCCGAGACACAAAGCAAATTTCAAGCAAAATCAAGATTTCGAGCTTTGCAGAGAATGCAGCCCATTTTGTGAGAAAATCCAAGGCTGCAGGACAGGACAAAAAAGATGGCAAGATTTCAAAGACTAGCAGTGTTTTGCTGAGACTTTCATTTTTTAGGGACCATTCGTTACCCCATTAATTTTTGAGTAGCAACATGCAACCAAAATGTTGCTGGTCCTCTAAAATAAGTTTAAATTTCAATTTGTGTTTTGTGAATAACTTCCCATAGATCTTAAATTTAGGCGAAATAATAAGGAATTTGATTTTTGAGGTTGTATGCCAGATTTTCATTATATGTTTTATGAATTGACTTTTGAACTGTTGCAAAACTAGCCTTTTGAAGCCTCTGCAAGCTGATTTTGGGAAGTGTTTATGAATTGATATACTGTACCTCTCTGCCTAATTACCTGATTTCACTGCTTATCTTTAAATTGTCAGAGATCTTTGTTCTTCTCTTTTGTTATCTATTAGTGTGTCTTTTAATGTTCTTTATAATATATTTTTTTGAATCAAAATGGCAACATTGATTCATATACTCACGACAGAAAAGTGTAAACATTTAATAAACAAAGCTTGAAATAACTACTGGCAGAAATATTTGTATTACAAAACATATTTTTTATGTTTTGATTTTGTATTTATGATGAAATGTTATCTTGTTTTTAGTTCTGATCTTTGGGCCCTAGGATGTATTATCTATCAACTTTTGTCTGGCCTTCCACCATTTAGAGCAGCGTAAGTTGTTTTGTGATAATAATCAGTTTAATATTAATACTGTAAATGTGAGAATGTGTAGACATGGAGTCTGTGCATGGGTGCAGGCTATGCTTGGGTGCAGCTTATGCATGGAATAGAGCTTGTGCATGAGTTCAGCCTTTGCATGGGTGCGGGCTGTGCATGGACAAGGAACCTGTGCATGGATGCAGGTAATGCAAGGGTGCAGCCTGTGCATGGATATAGGGACTGTGTGGATGCAGCATTTTTATGGGTGAAGCATTTGCATAATTGGAGCCTCTAATGAACAGGGAGACTTTATGTGGTTACAGTCTGTGCATGGGTGGAGGGTCTATGCATAGTTAAAGCCTAAAAAGTATGTATTGATGCCGTCTTTATGTGGTAGCATCCAATATTGGGTGCAGGCTGTGCATACACAAGGAACCCATGCATGGATGCAGGCTATGCAAGGGTGCAACCTGGGCATGGATTTAGAGACTGTGTGGATGCAGCATTTTTATAGGTGAAGCATCTGTATAACTGGAGCCTGGAATGGACATGGAGACTTTATGTGGTTACAGTCTGTGCATGGGTGAAGGGTCTACGCATGGTTAAAGTCTATGTATTGATGCAGCCTTTATGTGGTAGCATCGAATACTGGGTGCAGTCTGTGCAAGGGTGCAGCCAGTGCATTCAGTTAATGCCTGTGCATTGGTGCAACCTATCAAAGAGTACAGCCTATGCACCTATCCTTATAATTTATCTATTTTTTCTTTTTAGTTGTTTGTTGAATCAACTTAAAAATCTTATCTTTTTCAAAATTTGACTTAAACAAATGTATCAGAGGAGTTAACATGCCGACTGTTGTGTAACATTGTGCATGTACCTTAATTTAAAAAGTAGAAAAATGGGTTCAATCACTTGTACGTCTTATTTTAGAATTAAAAAAAGTTTAACTTGGTTGAGTTCTAACAAGTAAATTCTTTTCTTTATACTTACCGAATTGTTGGTAATATTAGGTACCAAGTCAAGGCCAATTAAAAATATTATCTAGACTTTCGGTTCGTGCTACTAGTTCAAATTTTTTTGTATCTAATCGCCAATCCTACAGCATTCTGTAGCTGTTTTTGCCATAATTCTGAAAATAAATATTCTCTTTTCTCTACAGTTTTTAAGAGTTCGATATCTGCTGTGCTTTCTTAGATATAAAGATGGATACAACTGAGAAAACTATAGCCTCAATTTTTTTAATTCTATATAAAACCATAACAAAAGAGTTAACACAGCCTGTTCTCAAATATAAAAGTTGGGTGACTGGTTACATGTGAAGTGGCAAAATTATCAAAACCTTGTTAGAGGAAGTGGTTGTAATTTGCAGAATTCATGCTGAATACAGAAGGTGGTTACAGTATACTAGGTCAGTGGAAAAACGTATATCGCCGACTTTTCTGTAATTGAGGCCATAAAAACTTTCCATTCGCGTACGTTGAGTAATTTTACTGTTAGGGTAAGGCTTAGGGTTAGCTACATATAGGATTGGGGTTAGAGTTTAGTCTTGCATGGATGTACTTCCATTGACCAGGTAAACTGTAGTCGCGTTTCTTGCACGGAAAATTGCCGGATTGTATGCTCTGTTAATCCAAACACTGGAGTTGAACAGTTGTGTTGGAAGTGAACAGTGAGGCAGAACTCATAGCGTTGTTATATATGCATGAACATTTGTTTCTTTCTCTGGTATTATTATAATAATAATTATTATTATTGTTATTATAATAATAATAATAATTATTATTATTATTATTAT
>JAOBBB020181338.1:0-12063 GCA_025331005.2 Zoanthus gigantus
AAAAATATAAAAGTTATTTCGAATTCGGTTCCCGATTCGGTTACTGATTCGATTTCTTTCCTTTCCTTGGCGACACAACCCCCTCCCATCAAAATCACAGTAATTTATATTTCTATAGCTATAGCAGCAAGTTTCTTTCCCATTTTTCATGGATTCGATTGAAAAACTTGAAAGAACCGACACGAGTAAGGCTACTGGGTAGCCTCTTGGTTTTTTCATTAATGGGGTGTGCAGGAATTTTTCCCCTTCTACTGCTATGCACGTTTGGGCTCAGTTGCTTTGCATGCAATCTTTTTCTTCGTTGAAATGAAGCTCAAAATTCAAATAGCCTGCCCCTTGGCCTTAGTGTACGAGGCAATATTTTTTCTTCCCTTTTGCGTAATATTAACGATTTCAGATCTATACAACTCTAAAAAGCACTAAACATTGTTGATTTGGTTTGCTTAATTGTATTTGAAAAAATACTTTCAAGTCCTAGTGTTGATCAGCACGTTGTACATTTGGATACTGCAGACTCATTTTACAAGGTCACGACTTTCACGGGTCACAGAGATGTTTTGAACCAAGGTTTTGGTCAAATTTGATCAAAACAAATGTGTTCCTTATTTGAAATTCTCATAGTGTCATCTTGAACTTCTTCATTTAAAATCTAATCTCTTTTTTTTTTCTTTTAACGAAAAATCAAGAGTTTTGCTAAAGTGAAAAAGATATGTCTAAATTTATCCAGGCAGGCTATTTTATCACATAAAATGAGCGAAAGTTGTTTTGCAATTGTTACAATTTCAGCAGATCAACAATAAAAAATGTCTTTCGTCTTTCAACAAAATACTCCACATTTGATATAATCTTAGTTAAAACGATGACTTGGACAAAATCTTTAATGTGCAACCCGTGTCTAAATGTTAAAAGCTAGCTGTTTTAATAAATTTTCTTTTTTACATTTTTATTTTGTTCACGTCAAACAGCTGTTTTCTTTCAACTGATAATGATACAAAAGTCTGTTGATGGCAATCATCATTGCTTATACCTTCAAATAAAACTTTGTTTCAATATTTTAAAATGATTCTCCAAACACTGAACAGAATTTATTCCCCAGAGGGAATTGCGTGCTCCGAAAAGTCATTGACATTGGTTGCCAGATCTGATACATGGAAGTTTTCACACTGCTGATTGGAAGCTCCAGAATTGGCCCGCACTCCAAATTTTATTTGAACTTTCAGAAAACCTTTGCAAGGAATCACTGGAAATAACAGGAAATAATAGTAAAAATAAATCATCGAGCTTACCTGCAATGGAAAGAGTGTCGAATGTAGTTAAAACATTTTAAGTGTTTTATCTCGCCGTTTCCAGGAATCTTTTGATGCCAAAATAAACCCGTATTGTTTGATGAAAAATCATAAAATCTTTCAATATTTTAATTTCATTGAATATATATTGACAATACGATTCCAACCAGAAGACATTGATATCCCAGATATCCTCGCACGCCAAGTGGACACTCTTACACACAACCTGATGGCATTATAGCTACTTCGCATATGCGGAGTAGTTCCAAAATACCAACAAAACTGGTACAGTTAAATCACATGATAAAGTTTTAATAACTTTATTTACGTTTGAATTGATTTAGCTATATATGATTTAGCTAAGGTCCATATTAGTAATAGACCTCCTATGAATTTACTTGCTTTTACAACTTAACTCCAACGTGGATGGATTTTCATTATGAATGGCTCTAGGTCACTTAAATCTTTCAGCCGTATTGAACGCACAGCTGCAGGATCTTGTAACAAAAATCGCATTAAAGCGAGGCTGGAGGTTCTATATGGTTCACAATTGGTGTCGAGTTAAGAACCAATAGATGAATGGTTGATGTACTACGTCAGAAAACATGCCAGGGAACCAATATGATCTGGTGCACGGAACAAGCCAGGATCAGTAACTAGCCAGTACCAAGCAACAGAGAATAAACCGCCAGTACGAATGCAAAATGATTTATCCATGCTCAGAAACTGAAACTTAATACCAACTCAAACGCACCACATCAGTGCCATGACAAGTTAAACTACGATTTGACAAAAAGGAAAAAAAGCCTGTAAAGAACACACGGCCAAACCATAATTCAAAAGAAACGACGTATCGGATCTGAGAAGACCTCAGAGAAAAATCGTTGGACTCAAATTGGGAAGAGCCAAATCTCGGCCTTCACGTGAGACCCAGGTCACAGAGGAAGAAGACATGATTTCTAACCTCTCGACCGTCCTGATTCCTCTAACGACAGACATTTAATGGTCTTTCAAATTGTTGAAATAGGTCACTTTCGAAGCTTGTTCTTGTTCTAACAAAGACTTCGTTCTGAAGACTCTAAGGAGTCTAAATAACAGATATATAATGGTCCAAAAAAATGTTGAAAATGGTCCTTTCGACAGTTTGTTCTTGTCCCAACAAAAACATCCTTCCTAAAGACTCCTCTAAACTTCAGATATTTAATGGTCCCTTCAAAATGTTGAAATTGGTCCTTTCGAAAGTCTGTTCTTAACCTAACAAAGACTTCGTATCTGAAGATCCTCTAAGTAACAGATGTTTAACGGTCTTGAAAAACGTTGAAATTGGTCCTTTCTTGTTCTTGTCCTAGAAAGACTTCCTACCTGAAGACTTCTATTAACTACAGATACTTTTAATGTTTTTTTTTTAAAGTGGTCCATTCGAAAGTTTGTTCTTGTACTAGAGAGATTTCCTACCAGAAGACTCCTATTAACTACAGATACTTTTAATGGTTTTTTTATTGAAAGTGATCCATTCGAAAGTTTGTTCTTGTCCTAGAAATATTTCCTACCTGAAGACTATAGTGGTGATTACGCACATACTCTTGGTAAATACTGAGCATTGGAAGCAACATGTCGAACAAATCACCTGCAAGTATTTAAATACAACGAGATGGGAATTAAAGTACATCAATTCTAGGCCAATAAATTAATATTAATGCTCATCTTTGTGTTATGAAGCTGTTGGTTTGATAATTTCCCTTTGTTTTGCACATTAATATCGTCTTAAGCCTGGTTTCCATGCAATCGTCTGGATCGTTCCAATCGCCCCAGGCGTCTCAAAATTGGTTCAGGCAATATGGGTGATTAGATGAAAACGCTCAAAAAAAGTTAGGGACGATCCAGACAATCGCAATCGTCCAGATTGCCAGTACTTCTATCCGAGCGATCGGGACGAAAATTTTTAAGCGATATAATATAAAGCACTGCAGATGATCGGACCAATCCAAACTACCGTCCTAGAATGCTGCAAATTGAACCTAGAATTTACTACAAATAAAAAACAAGAAGGCTGCATGAGTTCAACACTTGCATGTTTATGAAAGAAATTTAAAAAGTTTGTATAACAAATTTTCAAAAACAAGGTTACAAAAGGTCAGAGGTTTTTGATTATGGTACGACGATTTGCTAAGAAACCGGTTAGAACTAGTTTAGCATAGCTACAGCTGGTTTTGATTATAGCACGAGGATTTCCTGAAAAAAACGGTTATAACTGGTTTAGCCTGGCTTCAACTGGTTTTTGATTATGGCATGAGGATTCACAAAGAAACCGGTTAGAACATGTTTTGAATGTCTAATCGCACAAAGCAGGCAAGAGGATTTTCAACAATAGCGATTGCCGCACAAAATCTTATGCAAATGAGATAGCACCAACCATAACTCATCGCTACTCTGTCGAAGTGTCCATGAGTTAAAAAGTGAGAGGTGTTCAAGGCAACATTCATCCCTTCCCGACCTCCATGTAACAGCAGGCTGATTTTCTCTTTCTTATCTAGGTCTCAAATCACTTCATGATTATTAATGTACGTTTTTCGATAAATTTCAAATAATGTAATTCTACATGCATCAAACTTGAAATAAACTGACTATTTCGCCTTTATCTCCTAAATCCGCCCCTAATAACTAACGCAATAACCATGAGTATACAGCTATAACCATGACCGGGACAATAACCGCTCCCGTGACCATAACCATGATTATAACCATAATTCTTTTCGTGACCATAACGGTGACTCTAACCCTAATCATGACATTAGCTGTTACCATGACCAAAACCGGGACCATGTCCTTAACAATAACCATAGACATAACCCCAATCACAGCACCGAAGATAAAATAACGATCCTTATTAGAAGCCGATGGAAAAAACAAATAAATGGTCAAGGTAAAAAACACGACTTTAGAACAGCTTACCAAGAACCAATGTGGGCCAACTTTCCATTCGATTCTGAAGCCCTTTCAGAAAGATCTGGTGCAAGAACAATATAGTTTCACTGAAAAAGAAAAAGAAAACAAAAACAAACTTGAATAAAAGACGTTTGTTCAGCTATGTTAGACATACAAATGATGAATGCAATTCGCTTGTGCGAGTACATCCAAGTGAATAATTAGAAAAATTTGACCTCGACAACAAATGGAAAAAGTTTGAAATAATGTTTGAGATCAACCAGGCTTTTACAACGCCTACTCATAAAGGTCACCTATATACGCGTTACAATGCCTGGTTATGTATAAGTAACAAGTAGAATTTATTTCCTATATTTTTGTAAATGACTTGGTAGCATTTTGTTATGAGATAAAAACACGAAAAGACCTTTTGTTGGGAAAGATTTTTCCAAACAAAGAACATTGTTTGGAGAATACCCCGACACTGTCGTTAATATAATTCTGCACATTTGTTTTTAGAGAACGACGAATGTGCAGAATAAGCCACCATTTCATTAACGACAGTGTCCGGGTATTCTAAAGTCAAGCCCATTGTTTTCATAAAGGATAGCAGTGTGAATATTATTCTTGGATTTACTCGTAGCTCTTTTATTCGTCACAAGTTTGTTAAATATCCTAAATATGTTAAGAGTTGAGACGAGCGACGGCAGAACAGAGTCTTTATTTGATTTCCAAGAGGTCTAATTTTTTAGTATTACACACCAGGGTCCGACAAATACCAGGCCCGGACCCCCGGGACAAGTTAAAAAATATGCCGGACAAGTATTTTATTTCCAGAAGAAGCCCATCGCGCCTTAGCATTTGGCTAACGGATATTTTGCGCAACAAACAGCGGGGCTCAATTTTAAAGAAAATTTCTTGTTGTATATGGGGAAACCGACAATTATTTTTAATAGTCCCTCAAAAGTTGAGGTAGACATAAAATAATGAGCTGTACTGTGTTTAGAAAAAACCATTTGAGTGTATTAAAAATAATTATTTTTGCCGAAACAGTCTAGACAGTTTGTCTCCCTTGTAGTAGAAAAACCGACGAAATCTACAAGCACCTGAGGTGTTGCGTTTTCTGACCAATGAGATGAATAGAATGTTTTAGCTGAGCCATGATGTCAACATTTTGTTGCAAATAAAGACACTTGCAATACTGCTGTTACCTACAATCTAATCGTGCAATTGACCTGGAAGCAATCCAATGTTACTGTAGGTAAAACTCATACAAGAAAAATAAATTTAAAAAAATTTCAAGTTCTATGGCTTAACTTTATTATTTAACGTTATTTCTTTACACTTACTGTATTTAAAATATCTTGATTTGTAATGGTTCTTTTATCTTTTTTTTCCTGAACTTGGTCTTGCAAAGGTTCAGCCACTAATATTTAACCATTGTGAACTGATATGGGGCACGCAGCTCATTTTGCTGGGCAAGTGATTTTTAAATGCCACTTGCCCAGGGACAAGTTTTGTCAGAAATATTTGTCGGACCCTCTGACCACGACAACAAACTGGCTACGAACCAAAACCAACAAGGGTCAACGCTGAGCGGACTACTTAGACTTCGTGAGACTGACAGGTCTAATTGTTTTAGTGTAACACAGTTAGTCAGAGTAAAATCAACGAGTGTTAGTTGAAAGCAAATTGGGATCGAAGAATGCCTCTTTCGCTGCATAAAAACGATCGACAATAGACCTCTACAGGGCCAGCTAGAGAGTTATGAAAAGGAGGGCGTAGTACCCAATGGAAAAGCGAGTCAAATCAATCAAAGCTATAATCTCACATTTTTCTAGAAAGGCGAAGAATCCATGGGAGAAACATAATTAACCTACCAAAAATAGGATGGGTTAAGCCCCCTGACTTCTTTGAATCTGGCCCTGCTCTAGTAATGATAATCAGAATGCAAGATTTGCAATCGTAAACTAGTTGATTAATGCCAAAAGAAAGTTCCAAGTTGGAATGGAAAAAAAATTACTTATACTGAAAAGGTAAACGTCAACTGTCACAAGAAAAAAATCTTTAATGTTTGCGTCCCAACGGAAAATCAAAAGAATCCCCCTCATGCCCCTCTCAGGTCGGTGGTAAGATATGATGCTCTACACATTGAGCTATAGCCATAGGAACTCACACTGGAAGGATATCGCTTAACTTGGTTGTTAATTTTTTATGAAAGTTCTACAATCTGCAAATAGTCTATATTGGTAAATAATACAATTATATTGAGTTGAAAATTACTAAAGTACAGATGAGGGACTAAGACAAAATGGTATAATCTATTAATCATTAGAGGGTATAATCTATTAATCATTAGAGGCTAAAATCCAAGTAAAGTTAACCGTATGACTACGTTTTTTTACTATTAAAAATACATCAGGTTAAAAATAAAATCCGTGTTGATGGTACGATATTCTTGGATGAAAAGGTTACTTAGGTTGGCGTAAAGCCAAAACTGTCAAAACGTCAGCATCTTATAAAAGCTTAGTAAGCCTTCACTACCTGTCAATTAAGGTAATTTTCTGTTAGAGGAAAAAAAAGAGCTATAGGTAAAAGCAAAAACAAGGCCACCTTACCTTCTTTTCCCTTCTTAGTTGATTTTCTTTTTACCTTCATAAGGTTAAGGTTTTCTTCCAAATCAGCTATGTTTGCGGGTATATTTCCTGAAGCAGAGCTTGCCTGTTCAGTTTTTTGGACAGGATTTTTACTTTGCTTTACTGACTCCAAATGTTCGTTTTGATCCCCGGAAAAGTCTAATTCCTCGTGTTGTTCTGTTTTTGGAGCAAGTGGAAATTTGAGAGAGGAGCCCGACTGCAAATGTTTTCCTTTTCCTTCTGTCGACTGAATTCTCTCAATCGTTTGCCCACTAGGTTTGGACACTTTCATTTGTTGATTCGTTTTCACATTACTTGGCTTCACATTTTGATGTGGTTCCTTCAATTTTGGAGGATGAAACATTTCCCTATGATGGTCGTTATTGCTGTGATCTTTGTGGTGGAGACTCTTTGCAGCCTCCGATTGTTTATTCTTTGCATCGATTTCTTTTAACCTCGTGATTAACTGATGTTCCACCTTAGCTAAAGCTGCAGCAAGTTTCCTATTATCATATTCAGCAGATTGATAAGAAATGTTTTTGGACTTCCTGTTACCTTGATCCACAACATGTTTATCTCTAGGTGTTTCGTTCTTTTCGATTTCTTGCTTATAAGGTGTTACAACTTTCCCAGAAAGTTTTTTTTCGTGTTGGGTTCCTAATAAAAGAACTTTATTTCGAGTACTGTGACTGTGAGAACTGGACAGATAACGAGTGTCCATTTCACCACTTCCACTTTCACTCGCATCGTTGTCTTTAACTGCACTTCCTTCTAGGTTCTCTTCTCCCGAGTTTTCACCAGAAGAATGATCAAAGAGTGGCGAAGATTGTATGCTCTCGTTCTCCTCTGCTTTTATTAAATCCGGCTCTTCGCTATACGAGCCCGCACTTGGCAGCGATTCGCCATCATTTGATTTATTTGGCACCTTGGGAACGTGAGCTGGAAATCCCAACTGACTTGAAATTATTCTTAATGAAGAACTTTTACTTAAAGGATAACGGTGTGACACATTAATTGGAAGAACACTTATTTCCAGTTTCTGTGCATCAGGTATTCCTGATACGAATGTTACGGTATCTCCGGAGACCATACCCGAGTAATTATCCTGAAGATTCGGTCCTTCCCCTGAGCCACTCTCTCCAGATATAAATTCGCTCTTCGTTGATTCTTTCAGTTTATTTTCCTCAATCTGGAAGTTTTGCGTTGCAGAGGTACTGGTACTTGAAACTTCCTCCCAATCACTACCGTCTGACAATGCACTCTTGTTAAGAAATCCATCTCCATTTTTTCCAACACCGTCCATGTTACTACCAGACGTACTGCTCTTGTCATCTTCGGGTTGATTGTCTAAACTACCGCTGAATGTTGGCGGAGTTTCTTTCAATTCGTCAATATTATCATCGTCTTCTCCAAACATGTCGTTACCTAACTCGTTTAGTGGGGACATTTTGGTGTTAAGATTACCAGATGAAGTTTGCTTATCACTCTCATTACCTAAATCAAGATTCTCGTATCCTGTAGAAGGTACTTTGCCTTGTTTCTTTATTAAATTCGCAGCTTTATTTCTATAAGAAGGGAAGTCTGCACCTATTTCATCATTATTGCTTATTTCCATGATCCCATTCGATCCTTCATCGTAATTCCTAGAATCAATACTTTGGGGTTGTGTAGCTTTCTTTTCACTGACAGACACCACTGAGCCACTTTCATCACCACTGTTTAACAACATCAAATCTTTTGTGTCACTATCATTACCAGAACTAACACTTTCGTATGTTTCACCTTTTGAGTTGAGAGCCACACTCTCTCCAATTAGCGGAAACTCGAATCCCGATATATCATTAGTTTGATGTACAGCACTACCAGAGCCTCTGTTCTCCTTGTCCGAGCCAGATGAAATTTCCTCAGTTGAATGCTTAAGTGAACTTATCTGTTCATTGGTATAAAAACTGTGATTTATATCATGATTTCTAGAATCTTCCGAATTCTCGTGTCCTGAAGCTAGCAAATCATATCCAGAGTGATCCTGTGTTGCATTGTGTAATACATCAGTAGTAGGAAAATCTTCGCCTGAGCCTTTGTCATTATTCATGATATCGCTAGCTCCGGAAAATTCGCTTGCTGAATAGAGACGCATTGATGGCTCAGAATGAATCTTTCCCTTCTTGCTTTCAAATTCTTCAAAGGTTTCTCCTGATCCAGATACATACTCTGTTGTATCATCATGAAATCCTGAACTTTCAGTAATTAAATCTCCCGAACTAAACAAGTTAGTTTTGTTTCCACTACCCAGATCCCCTGATTCTTCAAAAGATTTTTCCCTAGACACAGAACGTCCTCGTGATGTATTATGATGTTTTTCCACAATTTCCACATCTTCATTCTTGGGATGGTCATCCAGCATCTCATGCGAAGTTGTGAAATCAACTCTTATGTCTTCTTGCACAATTGGATTTGAACGACTTCTGTGATGGGATTTTGGTATCCTCAAGGTAGCATTATTTTTCAATCTTTTAACTAGATGAAATTTTTTGAGTGGCACCGATACCTTTTCAGGTATACTAGGTTTTTTGACACGGCTCTTAAGCCTATATTGAACTTTTCTTTGATATAACGGTGTAAAAGATTCAGCACCCATACGGTAGATTTTGTGTGGAGATACTGGCCAGCGTGACTTCCGTATGAAGTTTGTTTGTTTTATACGCGCAGGTCTAATGGCACTACTTTCACGATTACTATTTTTAAGAACATGGGCAATCTCACTGCGTCTTTCCAACGGTAACTCTCTCCGTCCATTTTCAATCATTTCCAACAAACTCACAATTTCATTGGCTTGTCTAGCAGATTTCATGAAAGAAAACTCATCTTGCTCTGCATGCCTAGACAAACGCAACACTTTTGATATTTCTGTCTGTTTGGTACTTTTTTGTGCTTCTCCATTATCTTCTTGCCGAGCTTTGACTACAATAAAAAAAACTATAATGGGCATATATAAACAACAAACAAGTTAGAAATATCATAACAAAGGGAAAAAGCTCCAGACTTTTCTTCCTTAACAGTAAATACCACAATTAACTATACCATCAGCTAAGCTTAAAGTGCATACTCGCCACAAATCAAACAGTTCAAGGTTTATCTCGTAGAGTTCAACATTGTGCACTATCAAATATAGAAATGTTCAAAATACAAGACATCTTCGTTTTAAGTTTCTGCAAATATATAACCAGCTAAAATTTTTGTCAAAGCAAAGCACGAAAGGGAAGGAAAGAGAAAGCTCTATAGCTAACAAAACCACCGCACGAACGTCTTTCAATAAATGCTAATCTTGAACTACAAATAATCGACGGCATTTCGGTTCGTCACTGATTTTTTAGAATTAAAGCGTAGAACTGAAGCCAATTAGAACACAGTTACAATTTCAAAATTTCTTAGTCAAAAAACATTCCAAATTGCAAAGTGCAACGACCAATTCAAAATAAGATTGGTTAAAGAAAATTTCCAAATACACAAGAATTAAAACCGTTCTACTGGATTGAAGATATAAAGTGCTCTTATTCACTTACCAAGAACGCTCGCTACGGTCACGTGTAGTAAGATACGCCCTAATATTGTCCAAATAACCATACTGTGTTAACTGTGTATAAATGATTCTTCACCTTTCACGATTTGAAAACCCAGGTTGATATTAAATATCAAAAACAATTTTACAAAGCTCGAAATTTGTTTTCAAATTCCTTCACAGATGAAATCAAAATATCCGTTCATTCATGGCTGCGTTCAACAGGTCAGTTGGGATTCAAAGATTTTGTCAAAGGTTTGTTTCACATCAAGAATTTTTTTCTCTATATATCACAGATTTTAAAGCAGTTCACTTGGTAAACCAAAAAGTAATCTCGGTTGTTTAGATTCTTCGTAAGAGATACTAAAACACGACTTTTCAAGTATTCATAAAGAACAAAAGAAAGTCACGGTACCAGAGCAGGTGGCAGAAAGCAACAAATGAAATGTTTTCCATTGCGATATCAGTGTGGGCCACGACAAGGGTGAAGAGATTTTCGGCTTTTAGTTTGGTTTCAGGAAAAAAAAGTCAATTAAACATAATTATTTCTAAAACATCTTCTTAAGTTTTTTTAGAAACGCGATGTAATATTTTTCATTGCTTAATCTCTGTAGGCGCTATTTTCGTAGAGTTTGACAGACAAAGTCAGTTCAGTGACTATTTCAAAATTTAGATTCAGAGCGTGTTTAGCAAGAAGAATTGTAACGTTATTCTCAGTATTCAAAACATTCTGTGTTTGTCTTAGTCACGCGACACTTTGTAACATAGAAGCACTTGTTAATTTAGCTCAAAACAAACATGGAAGAATTACAGCAGGTTGAACGACCGTGAACTGGTTTCTAACAAAGCGTTTATTTTTGATTGGTTCGAACTTGTGGTAAGTGCTTCAGTTCCCTAGCGGGGAGCTAAGTATAAAGGTAGAGCACATAAGATCGTTTGACGAAGCAACGAAACTCATCTGGGCGGAGGAATTGAGGAATTATACCCAGTTTCCAGCAGGGAAAATACTCCCTACCAATTCCTTTAAAGCTAAAGCTAGGGTTAAAGCTAAAGTTCACCCAAACCTTGATGATAACAATTTGCACGAACTTCTCCAATCGGCCTATAAACAAGGACATAGTACTGAAACAACGCTGGTAAAGGTGCAAAATGATATTCTACGTAGTATTGATGAACGTAATTGCGTCGCACTGCTGTTACTCGATCTCTCGGCAGCATTCGACACCGTAGACCATTCCATATTGCTCTCAAGACTACGTCATCGATTTGGAATTGACGGGAAAGCTCTTAAATGGCTACACTCATACCTTACTAATCGCAGTCAGTTCGTATGTGTTGGGAATGGTTATTCATCGAGACGTGATCTACTTTACGGAGTTCCACAAGGATCCGTGCTGGGACCGATTCTATACTTATTATATACTGCACCCCTTGCAGATGTTATTAAAGAACATAATATGTCTTATCATTTTTACGCGGACGATACGCAAATCTATATGTCCTTCCAGCCTTCCAGTTACATCGTCACTCTTGATGAGGTTAGGTCAGCAATAGAAGCTTGTGTCTCTGATATCAATGAATGGATGACGAACAACAAGCTCAAATTGAATAATGATAAGACAGAGTTACTGATACTTCATGCACATCACAGACCGTC
>JAOBBB020181433.1:0-10317 GCA_025331005.2 Zoanthus gigantus
AATAGCATATTATTTGCCAACAAAGCTTTATAAATTACTGTATTGGTTTCAGAAGAAACTAAACGGAACCAATACTTTAATAACTTACAATAAATATTTATTGAAAGTGGAAAACGACCAAGTTCAGATCGACAGCCATAGTTTGACCCTTTACTGTGTATCCCCAACACTTGTTTGCAGAAGCGAAGGTGCAATTTTTCTAAAGGCAGATTGTCATTGTAAAGATTTTTCGTGAAAATTGCCTTGCCCCTGCTGTTAGGTGAGAGAAATGCTCCCCAGATTATATTAGTTTTAAAACACAAACTTGAAGTCAAGTGTTCTTGCCTTAGGCAACGTGCAATAACTTGATAAACATCCAATTAAACCGTATCAACATGAGTTTTAATTTACAGTCATAATATTTTTACAATTGCACACACCTAATCACCTTTGAAAGATTGCTTACAAAAACTTTACAATTACATCGCAAGAAAATAAATTCGCTCCGACGCAATACTGTAAACAAATACATTCAGGCAAGCGTTCGATGACACTTTTTTTTATATTGATACCAAACTGCGCAGTTTTGCTTTTTTAGTTTCATACTATGAGGCACCTTTCTTTAAGTTTGTTTTGCTGTAGACCAAACGGAAAAGGCTAGAAGAAACACTCTGCTTTAATGGCTCCCATAGTGGTCTAGCTTTGACAAATTCCAGTCGTCTATCTGCTTTGAAATCTCGTCGGCTTTCTTTTCAGTTCACACTCGAATGAGATGAGTAATGGTATGACAATAAACAGATGGCAGCGATAAGGCAAAAATAGATGTAAAACACAACGGAGATTCAAGGATGTCATCGCTATGAGATGTTCTACGTGACAATATGGCGGAAACACAACTTAATTCTTTAATTCTAATAAATTTCTTGAACAGCAGAGCAGATACGGTTAAGATGACGTATAGAAAACACTTAATTGCGATAGACCAAAAGTTAATGTCAATCTTTATGCTTCTATAAAACATATATAGTTTTGTACCTGTATTCTTAACACAGCTTTCTTGACAACCTTTTCTCGCTCTATTAGTCTATATATATAATAGAACAAGCTCTTAGCTCCATAAAAGATCTTAAGCAAATAACTATTTCCAAAAAAACGTTCATCATATCTGTAACTATCGAAACTAACATCAACTGTTATGACATTAAATGCATTTGAAAGTTTGTTATTGAAAAATCTCACCTTGGTCTTGGAAATGTTTTTCAGTTAGTAATAAACCCTTTTTAGTTTTACTCTAATATTTTGCAAAATTCGTTTTTGTTTTTATCTTGGTGTTTCTATGATATAGTGTATCGAAAAGCTTAACTTTCAGTGACAAAATTAAGAGCCCTTTTTTAAAAAAGATGTACTGATATTGTACAGTTGTGAACATTGACAATTCTAGAGTCGCTCAATGCGCTTCTTAAAATGTATTTATTTCACGTTGTCAGTAAAATAAACTGGTTAGAAACGTTTTTATTAAAATAATTTGTTCCAATTTCCTTTGCCCCTGTTGAAAATATCATTCCAATCTTTGACAGTCTCGTACTTGATTGAAATAAAAACAAGGAGAAGCACACAACAAACAAACCTTCCAGCTTTAGTTATGATCATTTCCGTTCCAAGTTGGTGAAAACGGTGCCACAATTCCTGCATCTGCAACTCCACTTTGATATCGTCGCAGTCAATGTTATTGTGATATGGAACAAGCGTTTGCATTGCTTGCATCGACCCTAAGGCTTGACTGCTCATATCTAAAACGAAATATTAATAAGGAACCAATATTTTCAAGACTAAGTTGAATAAACGTTTTATCGAAACGAAACTGTGTACCTGCCCCTGTTGATGAGTATTCGACGCGTTTGCAAAACACCTGATTTTCATTTTTCCCATCACATCGTTTTCTCCTAGAATTAACTTGTTTTACCTGTTCATTGGAAATAAGAGATTTCACTGAGAACGCGTTAGCTTTGGAAGAAAGACTCCCGCTCGAAGTCGAAGGAAGATTTGTACAATCCATTGTGGAAGCGACAAATAGACAGTAACATTGTGTACCTCCAAATATAACTTGGCGCTCTTAACGAGTGTCACAGATGTAGGCAATTGTAAAGTTCCACGCTGATCTTCGATTAAATCAATTAGCTGTGTTAATTAGATTTTGTGTACGGCAAATCATCACATCGTCGGAAAGAGCAGAAGTATATTTTAGTGGACTTCAAGTGATTTGCTTAGAATGGGACACAAAACATTCCGACAAGTTCCGGTCGCCATCTAGTTTTTAATCATTGCATTCTTATAACGTTTTTTTTTCATCTAGTTAATACAAACTGTATTGGCAGCGAGTTTCCGGCTGTTGCGGTTTTAATGATTTTATTTTTTAGCTGTTGAAATTGATAGTCTAATCTCTATGATGAACCACCCAAACCGAAGAATTAAACTTCAAATACGCGATAATGTGAAAACAACCAAAATTTAAGATGCTTCCCCGAGGCTAAAACAAGCTGTGAAAACCAATGTTTCAAGAAATAGGGGGAATTTGTCAGCGCTTGTCGACAGTTGGTCTTTGATAAAACTTTAGTCCAAAGTTTAAACTAGAATAAAAAGACACTACTAAATGGCATATGTATCACTGATGAATGTCTCGCGCATGGTCTAGTTAAGTTCTTTTGCCCATGTGACTCAACTAGTTTTCTTTGAATTTAAATGAAGTACTTTCTTTGCCAAATAGACATCGAAAACAAAATTTTATACCTAGTTACTATTCTTGACATAATCAAAAGTACAATTTTTCTCACCATAAATCAGTTTTTCTAACTCGAATAGTTTATTTCGGCACTTTTTTGTCGGCATGAGTCAAAGTATCACTTCATAAGGATGAAATGACCTAACGGGAGTGTTAATAGGGTAACCTGTGGAAATATGACTGTCGTCACTTTGTTTGAAACAGTCTACAACAAAGCTTTCCGCACAATCGACATCGTTTTTTTTTATTAGTTTACAGTTGTTAATTTAGAGCTGAACTGAGTCTCAGTTATGAAAGACCACAGGCTGAACCGAGATTCTACCGAATGATAAAAACCTATGCTATCGTAGATCTGTTTGCTTTATTCCGCCCCGGCCAGTGTGTTTGGATAACATCTTTATCCCGCTGTGAGGCCTGAAATGCCAAGAACGTGGGAAAATTTTTTTTTGAAATGTTGACTTAAAACTACCGCGCATGCGCATGCTATTGGAGTTTTTCTCTCCTTGAAAACCATCTCTGGGTTTAAATGAGACAACTCACGGATACTACATTACAGCAAGCAAGTAGAACTACAACTCGGAGACAGAGCACCCCCAAAGGCAACTCGTTCAAGATTTCTGTCAAAGAGTGAGAATGTTATCCCAAGACTGAGTGAAAATGAGGGTGTAATGCTATCTTCGTTTTTCAGATCTTTTTATTTTCGAACAAATAATGCGTTAGCAGCTTTCGTTAAGTACTAACGAGCAAGACAAAAACACGCGAACGTCGGAAAATATAAGCTGTGCAAGTACTACTTTTTCTTTTGGAAAAAACTTAAATTGAAATGTCTCAGCGTGTACTTTACGTATGAAAACCATTCAAACATTTAACTGATTTTGTCAAAAAAAATGAACTATTTTCTTGTAACATTTTGTTTTGCGTAACTATGATATTCCTGATGACCTTATAGAAATCCTTCTAAAATTGGATCGACTCCTAACGTTATGAACCAAGCCATTTTTAGAAGGATTTGTATGGAGTCATTAAGCATAACTGTGGTAATATCTCGCCTACAATTTGCACTAACATGCTGATTCTTGGCAAGGATACATTTTTAGTCTTCATCTCTCTGATGATCTCAACAAATCTCAACAGTTTACAAATTTTAATTTTTGTGACGTCACACTTTACAACTATTACAAAGTTCCATTTGTTTTGAGGAACTGCCAAGCTTTTTGTGAAAGTGATTTTTTAACAGATTTAGCTTTATACAAATGCTGACAAATGAAAATGATGTTTCTACTTGATAATTTTGCTAAATTATCAAGAGATAAACACAGTGCGAACTTTCCATTTGAAATATAGACTGTAAGTGATGAATACAGTAAACAAAATGTCGCATTACGTAGGATCTGCAAAGATCAACCAGCCACAAAATGTATGAAACATGAGTAAAATAAAATGAATGGCTTGAAAACTACGTTGAAATTAATTTGTCAGTGAACCAGCATGAGTAAGAGCTCGGAGCAAGCCAGCAACTTCAACCGTTGACAGCTGTTTCGTCTTTTTTGGGACTCGTCAGTGGGGTGTAGAGACTATAATAAACAGCCAGCCAAAGGCTAGCTGTTTATCATACCTAAAGTTGTAATCCAATACCGACTCCAAAACAAAACTTTGGCTTGATAGTAATCTAGCCTTTGGCTGGCTGTTTATTATAGTCTCCACACCGCACTGACGAGTCCCAAAAAAGACGAAACGGCTGTCTACGGTTGATGTTGCTGGCTTAGTCCGAGCTCTTATTCATATTGGTTCACTGACAAATTAATTTCAACGTAGTTTTCCAGCCATTCATTTCATTTTACTCTTTTTTTCATTTGACATTGTGAGGTCAGAGGCAACTATTCTGCTGGGGCCAGTCAATATGGTGCCCTACTGAAGATTTAAATAGTTCTTTAGTTGTTCTTTTTTTCAAAATATAGATCAGCGAATGGCTCTAGAATCAAGGCTTTTTGGACCACCAAATATATGCATTTCAATAAATAAGAATTTAATTTTGGCGTACAACTTGCCATTAATTTTTTTCTAGATTTTAGCTTCCGCGTTCTTACAAAAAAAAATTAGCATAACTAGATTCCGTCATCACTTTTAAAAATAAACAAGTACATACCATTATTTTGCCCCTTTTCTCATCTGGAACTACTGAAGTATATACACATTGCGAGCGTTTGTTGCCCAGCCTTACCACAGGTAGACCAAGCTACATTTGTGATACAAACATTTACATTTGATTTTTATTGTAAATGTATGGGATTTTACGTTTGTGCTCGAAACATTTGCAAAATGGAATAAAAATTATGAAATACCTCAATATCCTTGACTTGTTGTATTTTGTCATCATTATGTGTTGTTTGGGCTTGGTTTCTGGCGCTGGGAGAAACAAGAAGGGCCGAAACCAATTGTAGAATTGCACACAATTTAGGCATCCTGCTGATGAACAGTAACTGTTTTTTGCTATTTTTTCAGCAGCATTCTAGTTATATCTGTTCAGGTATCTTTTGCCTCGACTCCCAGCGAATATTTAAAATTCAATTGTTGCAGTCAATCTTGCGTTGAAAGATCAGCCACTAGCGTCTAGTAGACTGCTTGTAGACAAAATTATTGTAAAAACTTACTCATCTGGAAGGGTGGCAATGTAGCAGGTAGATGTACGACTCCATAACGATTTTGTGTACCTTGCCGTTTCGTCCCTCAAGCAAGCAAGAATTGTTTGTGTTGTTCGCTCATTTGCTAATAGAAATGAAAATATCTAAATAAATTTTGTCTTAATATGTTTATGGTCTTTGAATATTCAAGAAGTAAGTACTAAAGGTGAAAAAATAAGAAAATATGTTTTCTTTGTTTGGAAAAGATTAATTTTGTGAGCGAAAAACAAGGCATCACTGTAAGTGTAAATTTATCGAGAATAAATCTAATATTTCATTTGTTTGTATAAATATCTTTATGATATGTTATAAAGAAGAGACTAATATCTTTTTTGGAGGAAGACTATTAGTGAGCAAAAAAGGTCGAGTGGACATAGTAAGAATAGACTGGGAACAGTAAAGCTTGTTGATACACAGGCCACCCCAGCTATTTTTGTGTAGGAACAGACTTACAATCAGAGCGCTGATTGCAAGTCTTTATAGTAAAAAATGTTCCTTTTTCTTCTGCAAATAACAGAGTTAAAGTTTCTGAACTTCAGGTGAAAAATGTTTGTCCTCAGCTTCTTACGAGCTATTAAAAATCGAATTCACTTCACTGATCTATAATTACTTCTAATTTTTAACTCAGTACTTGAATTAACGTTTTAATACTAACTTGTTTGGGCAGAGCAACTGTCCTCAAGAACATTCTATGACATTTTTAACAGGCTACTAACACATACTAATCATGTCGATTTCGAGCCAGATATAGAGAAACATAGAAAAAGCTCGATACCATCGTATTTCAGGGTCTTTTGGAAGGAGCCTCTCTTTCATGTTATCGGAAGCCAGTTTAAAGTCACAGAGGCTTGAGTACTCGAAGTAAAAACAAAAGTTGGTTTTTCAGAATATTTGTTTATTGCTACCACAAGTTCCTCTCATTTTTGTTGTGTAAATGTTAGTTGTGATCAAACATGATGAAATTTTAAGCAAAACTGTAGTTGTTTCGAAACCTCCAACCAGCTAGAACGCAAGTTCGGCTCTTTTTTTTATTCGGCTACTTTATTCAGTCAGTTCTTAACAAAATAGAAATCCCTCGAACGCACTTACCTAATTTTTGATTACTACTAGTTATATAGTATATATTAAGAAACTGTGCACCGGTCAGGCACCGCTTCTTAAGAATAGATAACGATTGCTTGCTAAATTATTGTAAATCACTACAAGATTTAACAGTTGCTGGCAAATATTCATAATGGTATCACAATCCGCGTTATCAACTTCGTCAATACCGCCATACTAACATCATCATCAACATCACTACCATCATTCCACCATTACCAGCAACATCATCATCATCATCATCATCATCACTACCATCATTCCATCATTACCAGCAACATCATCATCGTCACTATTATCATTCCATCATTACCAGCAACATCATCACATCACTACCATCATTCCATCATTACCAGCAACATCATCATCGTCACTACTATCATTCCATCATTACCAGCAACATCATCTTCAACATCACTACCATCATCGCTACCTTCATCATGAGCATCATAACTACTAGTGCTATCACCACCATCTGTGTTTAACTTAAAAACACCGACGCAGCTTTTAAGAATCTCTCGTTTTTTTGTTCATGTTCGATAGACATCACATATGGTAGACCAACCGTTTTTCTCCCTCTGAAATGATATCACGTGCCATCCGCTTTGGTGTTGGTTTGGTCATACATTCCCACCAATTCTCCTGCCTATTGGCATGTCTCCCTTACTAGTTTTGAGCACCTTATTCTCAAGATATAATTCTACTGGATTTTTAGTTTTTTTAAGAATAATTTTTATTTCTTTTAATTAGAATTTTTTTCGTTTTGATCCCCACTTGGAATATAATTATAAAAGCATGTTTTATTGTTTTTCGGATTGTATTTTCTATTTTCTAAAGCAAATGAAGAAGTCTAAGCAGTATATTAGACTGTGATAAAACACTTTGAGCATTTGAGAACACGGCTAGTGTTTTCTATACAGTACATTTCCCTCGTGGTCGGATATGCCCGTTGGGTTTTATCACTGTATAATACTTACAAGGCTTCTTTATTTGTTAAAAATAAACTTAAGTGAATCCACAACCACAGTAAACCATCTTTAAAACCGGACAAAAGTTATAAAATATTCATTAATTCTAAAAAGAAAAGGTCATCATCCATTTAACATTAAACAAACTACTGAAGATAACTGCCATGGGCCCATATTATTGTATAGTTTATAGGGCCAATACTCTATAGTTTGTAAAGAATTTAGCTACTCCCAATGGTAAGTGCAGTGCTTACAATGTTCAGAGTTGAATTTGTTTTAGTATTTGTTACTGAATTAATTTTATATTTCCAAGAATTCCAAATTTTCCTTCCATCAATTGTATTTAGTACAATTATTGACAATCTTCCAAACATTAGAAAAATGACCACAATAATACTAAAAATACCTGCAACCTTGAATGTAAAAGTTGGTATTGAGTGGCTCAGGATAGACAATCGGTTAAATAAAACTATGCTCTTTGGTATGATTCACCATCAGTAATTGATTACTTAAGTGTTTCTCAATATTAATTAATTAACAATTTCATTCTACAAATAATAAATGCTAGGAATGCAGCAAAGTGTTTTTTACAATGAGTTATACCTTATGTGTGCACCAATCCTCATGATCAAACCTCCCATATCTGGATAAAAGTTACGGTGCTAAATAACTTGTTTTTATTGAGTATCCTTGATTTACTAAATAGAGTTTACAAATCATTTTATGCAAATTTTCTTAGCTAAACCCTGAATAACCGAAGGCAGATTCTCCTGCTCCTTCCTTTCCCAACTACACTGAACTGTTTTTCCCCCTGCCAAGGCCAGTAGTAACATTAAATAAAAAATATGTGATTCAATTAACTGGCATTGAAATGGTCGACCATCTCACTAAGTAAGAAGCAGATTCTTTGTGTCATAGCTCTTAGTATGTCCAACTCTGCACAAGGCCCAATATTACAGAATATAATTATTTACATCACTGTATAATGCACTTTGTTGATGCCAATTAAAAAATGCATTAATTACAATCAATGTATTACTGACAGAGGCAAGTTTAGTTTGCTTTAAATAATTAAAATAACACTGCATGGTACTGAAAGGATATGCAGCAGCAATCACAGACCCAGTAGAGTTCCATGATAGGCCTGTGACATTAAGCTGAGAAAAGAGAATGAAAATGCAAATCAAAACTCTGAGTAAACTTTAGCATTTGGTAAAATGTCTAACATACACTATAACTTATACAAGCATGCAGAGACTGAAAATTGATTTTTTTTTAATTTTAAAAAAAGTAATTGTTACAAGAAACCAGTTTTGGTACGTTTTAATGTCTTCTTTTTAATGCTGAATGCCACAACAAGGCAGTTTTGCAATTATGAGCAGTGTTTACTGGCAAGCCGAAGGTCTTACAAATATCACGGTTAACAGAATAAAAGTACCTTTTCTTTCAGCAAGTGTTATCATAATCTTGCACAGTGTTTATTTCAAATAATCAAAGTCATAGGATTCTAAGGGATTTTTAAGACCTACACTGGCCAGCCAGGGAAATACACACTGTAAATGATTGCAAAAGTAGCTTAATGTTGTCACAGGGGTAGTTCACAGTCCTGATCTTGTCTAATATTAGCACTGTTGCAGTTGAAAATCCAAACTAACAGGAGGCAAAACAGTTACATTTGGCTTCTTACGTACAGAACAATTATTTTGGAAATGAAGTCAGGTATCACGAAAGACAAACCCAAGATATTGGCTAGAGAGGGACTTCTTAAAATGCATTGTAATTAATCATCAGTTAGATCATTTCATACTAGCTTGAAATATTTAATAAGCTGATTCACATAATATATATTTAATATTTATTACAAGTTAATACAACTACCTGTCCCTCCAGTTTGGCATGGGATAGAACATATGTACAAGACACTGCTGTAGTCTTTTCTTCCCAGTCAACATCATAACCTAAATATTTACAAATGTTTTTTGAATAAATTAAGCTATCAAACTTCCAACAAACATTGCATGTACTATTAATAAATATAATACACAAAATATTTATAATTATACAGTAATTATAGAAATCGTTTAACGCAGTAGCCTATCATCAGAGTCACTTCAGTTTGCTACTTTGAATTTTATGACAATAAACTCAACACAATTTTACAATTAAAGCGATATTAAACAGAAAGTTGTGAACTTCCAGATAACTTTGCTATGTACATTCATGATCAGAGTGTATAGTGCTTATATAAAACTACTAACCATCAAAAGCGTGACTTCTGGTGTTCGCTTCCAGCTGCTTGCTGACATCAGAATAGGCACGAGACAAGAATTTGATAAGATCCTACACACAATAGAAGAAATTAAATTTTCACTCTAAATCCTCAGCTACACAAATTACAATAATTATTACTGCTAGGTCCAATTATCATCACCAGTAATCCCATCATTCATATGCATTATATTACCACCAATCATCATCACCAATGCTACCACCAATCACCATATCAAATGTTACATATCATCTATCATCATCAGTACTATCCACCAATCATATCATTACATATCATCTATCATCATCAGTATTGTCCACCAATCATCATACCATTACATATCATCTATCATCATCAGTACTATCCACCAATCATACCATTACATATCATATATCATCATCAGTATTGTCCACCAATCATCATATCATTACATATCATCTATCATCATCAGTACTATCCACCAATCATATCATTACATATCATCTATCATCATCAGTACTATCCACCAATCATATCATTACATATCATCTATCATCATCA
>JAOBBB020181515.1:0-12063 GCA_025331005.2 Zoanthus gigantus
GCCCCCCTTCAAAAGGCTAATCTGTAAGGTGCCCCCCCCCCCCCTTTCAAAATTTCAGGATCCGCCCCTGTTATAGATTAAGCCTTCCCGTGGAAGAACCATTTTCTCTTGCCCTATTTCTTTTTGTTTCACAATACTATATGATCGAAGATAGATAATAATATTTGTATGACATAATGATATCTTAAATAAAGTAGCAATATTTAAAGTTTTAGTGGTTTACTGATTTATAAACTTTGCTTTTGAAGCCAGCGGTTAATGTAATCATAGAAAATTGAGCCTGCACCAGGCCAGCGGTTAATGTTCTGTTTCTAGTCACCATGTTTAGTTAAGTAGAAGCTTTTCCCGAATTAAGCCTCTTAAAACGGCCTTTGTTCTCGCTTATATTTGTTACAAGTAGCAACCCTTTTTGGTTTTGGGTAAAATTTTTGAGTTTTAAAAAGGGCAACTTTTCTTAATTTCGTTCCCAGGGCTTTCCCTCAGGTGCTTAAGGTCCAAAAAGCCCTGGGAGTGAATTTGCATGAAAATAATTGCCACTTTTGTGTGTCGTCGCGTCTTCACGGACAATTATCTGTATGTGACAATTTTTATTTGCCAAATAAAAACTAACACGTCAGGTTTTTTAGCAAATTGGATTACTATACAAGAATTGGTCAATTTTGTTCTTCTACAGGAGCAAATAAAAATTGTCAAATGAAATTGTCACAAAACCTGCTTGTGTAGACGGGGCTAAGCTAGATAAATAGACCTGCTTTCAACACCTACCAAACTTTAAACTTTAAAATGAATTTACATAATGACAACAAAAAAATTTGAAGTACGATTCTAATCTATCTGTTTAACAAATTCTTAGATATTTTAAATTCGAAATTAAATTAATTTTTTTGTTACTTGCAAAATCCATGTCTTTATTATACAAATGTTCATTGTTGTTGTGCATACAACGTGCACCTGCTAAACTTCACGATGATTTGTTAATGTATATAATAAAACGAAAACAAAACTTTGCAATCCGTAAACATGTTTTCAACAAAAAGCAAAAGAAAAAATCAATGTTTTCTAATTTAGGGCGGACGTTTTTCACCATTTTATGGTTCCAATCATTTTTTTTTTCATTTTTAACGACGATCTTCACAAAAACGCCATTTAAATTCAATAGTGGAAAAAACTTTTGAATACGCGGCTTTGTTAGAAACATGAAGTTCTTTCTGCGAAGGTTTTCTGACATTGTTTAGTTCGGTCGAGATGAGATTTAATGACGCACTGTTCTTTTCATTAAATCGATAACAACGATATCACAAATCCTTGTTACATATGCTGCATTTGCGCGCATCTTTTTGTTTATGTTTAATAAGGTTTTCTTTTCATATCAAAAACGTTTCTTAAGCACTCGAAGAAATTGTCTCTGATAATGTGAACCATCGGAAACATCGCAAACTCCTTTCTTTCTTGACTTCCTATTCTGGTTGTTTCTCATCTGTTCATGCAATCCATTGCGATATGTTCCAGTCGCTTCCTTATTCTCAATTTCTAAAATTTTGTTTTCAAAGCTGTTCTTTGCCTCGTACACTAACTGGCTCTCAAGGATTTTTGTATCAAAACTGTTAGTGTTATTATACGACACGTCCTTCTGTTCAATTCCCGTGGAAGAGTCATTTCCTTTTGCCGCCCTATTTCTCGCTGTTTCACAAAGAGGTTCCACGTTATTTTTTCGAAACGTTTGAAATTCGACATGAGTTGGTCCTTTTTCCACTGATTCCTCGCACTTGCCATCACTCGTCTTTGACCTAGCTTGCTCCCTTTTACTCAATATTTGCGATAGTTTTGATGTCCTTTCGAAAGGTGCTTTCATATATCCGCTACTATTTTGATTATTTTTATCCGATATCGGAGATTCTGTTAAATTGTAACTGTAACGAAAAATTTTCGTCTTATCGCCATTTATTGTGGTCACATTTAAGCCAAATACTGACGGCCGAAAATTGTCCTTTGATTGTTTTGAAAATTTTGAGGATAAAAAATTGGAATTCGCTCGTCTCATATTTGCAGCTTTATCTCTCTTGTATATATTATATTTATAATTTTAGCAACTCTCTTATAACTAGTAAAATATCTTATTCGAATCAATTTGTTAATGATGGTATTGTTTGTAAAAAATTTGCATTTTAGTGTCAACAAAAAGTAGATGACCACTGAATCCACAGATTATAATCGATCTGTACAAATTAAAGTTTTCCATTAAACTTTTCACTTTGTGCGATAATTGCATTAATTTGCTATTCAGTGGCTGAACCATTAAATTTCTCGATATAGCTAAATTTAAGACATGCACAAAACCTTATATTACTAAGAGCCGGTAATAGACTATAGGCGTGTCGACACAAACACACATGCCCAGAAAACTACGGTCTATGTAAATAACTTGTTTTAGATAGGAATATTCTAAACTGAAAGTTTTAATTCTAGATATAACATTAGTGATTTATTGCAAACTTAAATCTTGTTTCTCTGTGCTGAAAAATATATCGGTCGGTCTTGAATCAGGGCCATGCAATGATATCTCGTGTAAGTGCGATCCTTTCATTTGCCGATCAGAGCGCAAGATATGATTACTTCTCGACCACTAAACATTTTTACCTGTATAAATCTTCTGATGATGATCATCAAAGGACAGATTTAATGTAATGATAACATAAGGTTTTTGTTCTGGTCGCTAGTGAAATTGTATTATAAGTAGTTCACTGATTCTTCGAAATCGGATTGCATGTGTAATTTGTCAGAAAAGCTGTGTTTTTCTGAATTAAAGTAAAAGTTTGAGAGAACGAAAAATTTTAAACAAGGAAAACAATCCATTTGTGACTGTCCGAATCGATTTCAGGATGTTTTTTCTATTTCAAGCCGTTTTCAATGCTTCTCTCATATCCGCTTCGGGATTTGTTCTTTTTGGCCTCGGGCCAACTGCAGTTTTCTTATAGTTTTAAAATCAAACTTCTTGGGGACATATATTTCATTGGTCGCTGTACTGCAATTTTTAAAACAGAGTTGTTACTCTGTGCACAAATACTTTGTTCAGTAAGATCTGTATTACACCAAATTACTTGAACAATAAACTGTTCATTTGGTTGTTTACATAACGATTATAATCAAAACTCCCCTTAGCAACTTGAAAAGGAAAAAATTGTAGATATCGGATATGTGCATTTAGATTAGTTAAAAATTTAAAAAGCACCAAGTGGCTTCTGCCCTTATAGCATTAGCAATCAATTTTTATGTTAACGCCATTGTGATGTAACATCCTTCGTATTTATTGTCTAAACGCAATGAATAGATTTCAGTATAAATTGCGTTTCATGCTTCGTAACAGAAGGGTTTGATTTTATCCGTTTAAGCTTTAGGGTTTTTTTTTTTGCTTTTTTTCATGAAACGAAAGTGTAAAGCGATACATTAAAGAAGAAAATTATATACTATAAGATAGCAAAAACTTATAACAATACTATTCAGAAATTAAACATCGAGAGAATAGAATTATGTATATAACTTTCAAACAGATGTCATGCAGAAGCAGGTGGCCTGTGCGTTAGTTGGCCTTTTAGTGGGAATAGAAGATTCTATTTGTCTTCAAATTAGATTCTTTATCTGAGATGAATTCTTTCTCGACAGATTCATATAGATATTTATTTGGTTTAATAAACTTATAAACTTAAATTTTCCTGAAATTAGTCTGTTGCCTGTATTATTTATTAATTAAACAAGACTCGGCATGCAACGCAGAATTTTCTTTTATCAAAATGGCTGTACCCAAGCAATTGCGCGATGCACTAACTCACTCTTTAATATCCTAAAGTTAAAAGGCCTTGTGGAGGTCCACTACCTTTGAAATTTATTTTTCCCAAAATCAAGTTTTTGACTCGCAGTACGTTTTAGCCGGTAGAACTAACAAATGAATGGCTGATATACCGCGTGAAATACCGACTTGTGAGTGAAGCAGATAGGTATTTCGTCCTAGCCTTCTTTGGACTCTTCAGTACGGCGTTGCAGAGACTTTTGAGCATTTTCACACACTCCCAGGAGACACAAAAGACAATAGGCGTAATGGCCATGTTGGTGTCCCAAACAAAAGAAAATACCACAATTCTTTTGTTAAGAGTACACCAACATGGCCGCCATGACGTCATGCGAAAACGCTCTATACCGCTACTACGAATACCAGTGGTTTCTTAATGTTCAGAAACCGTAACTTAAAACCGAATCAAACGTATCATTTCCTTTGACTGTTAAGTTCTAAAACTACTTGTTGACAAAAAACAACCCTGTAGAAAAAAAAATGGCCAAACTATGTTACTTTCAAACTATGTGTCTTGAAATCACTCCAAAATGGCTTAAAACAGGAGCTCATAAGTAGAAGCGAGCAACTTCCATACTAGGCCTATGTCACGACGTTGTCACGGACTGGTTTATTTTTAGATCGCTATTCGTGGGAAATTTCGAGTGAAGTTCCGGTCCTCAGAAAGACAAAGGACGAGAAACCGCACTACCATTGGCGATTTCCAACTCATCTTCTCTTACACTGTCTTCTGAACTACTAGAGACTTCAAAATCTTCGTCTGAAACGACACTTAAATTATCGGAAGAATCAGACAATTCATCGTCATGCTGTCCGCCATATTGGTTTCGCTCTGATGGTAATTAAAACTTCCGGTGACGTCAATGTCTAAGTATGGACGCATGTGATTGGTCTGATTTCGCGGGAACTATGAACTAAAAATACGTCGGTTCGTGAAAACGCCTTGGCACCAGAACATGGGAGTTGCTCGCTCCTACTTATATAATGGGCTCCTGCCGAAAATCCTTTTAACCCTTTTAAAAAATATTATTTCCGACAGAGGTACAAACAAGGAACAACAATATATTGCGGTTTTGAACGAATTTAGCCAAAGTTTTCGGGTTTTTTGGGTGTAGGGGGAAGTTGTACCGAAACTTTTTGTTTCTTTTACAACTTTGAAGGGTCTTCGTTTTGTGCTTTTGGGGGGTTTGTACAAAACGAAGACCCTCGGCTGGCTAAAATGGATTAAAACCGCAAATCTTGTTGTTCTTGTTCTGCTTAAGTCAAGAATCATGTTTGAGCCTTTTTCAAGTGATTTCAAAACGATTTTGAAAGGGTCTTCGTTTTGGGGTCTTGAGTCTTCGCTTTCTAGACACCCGCGCTACTTACCACTAAGCACGGCCAGCAAACTGGGGTTTGATGTGTGTTTTTTAAACCAGAAAGAGAGCCGACTTAAAGGGAACCTTGGCTGTCCAGTAATATTAATTTCAAATAAGAGTTTTCCTCAACTTGTGTCTACATCAGCAGCGCAAATTTGATAATTATCTGTTGATAGTTCACGCCAAACGATTTATTTTGATCATAGATTTTGCTGGGGGCCGCCATCTTGAAATGTGACGTGCGTACGTTGTAGTTCCAGTCTCTACTCCTGATAAAAACAATAGTAATGAACCAGTGGGGGTCTGGCACTGCAATGCAACTACATCCTATTACAAAATGGCGGCCTGCAGGAATTTCAATGATCAAAACAAATCACTTAGCATGAAATATATATTGAGAATTATCAAATTTGAGTTGCTGATGTGGACACAAGATGAGCAAAACTCTTATTTGAGATTGATATTGTTGGACAGCCGAGGTATCCTTTAAGCAAAGCTAAAAGGTGCATGACCTCTCATAAAACTTATTAAACAAAACTGACTGAACTGAAAGATTTGCAAACGTTTTTGAAGAAAATGAAAACTACCATTGCACAAAAACTGAAAACATTAAAAAAGAAAAAGTTGCTTAAACGAGGATAGTTTCCGCATATTTTATTTGTTGCCTTTCAAAGACGGGGTGTGGTTGGCGCATGTGGTAAGATCTCTCTGCCTTCTAGCCACAAGGTCCCCGGTTCGATTCTCGGCTTTGTCAGTTGTACTACCTGAGGGGCGCTGCAAACTTTTGGAGACAGGGGGATCATGGCCTCCCGCAGACTTTTGCAAGGGAGTAGTCCATATCCTTAAGGAAGGCAGACTTCAAACGCAAAAGACCTTGCGGGGATAAGAGATTTACCTATTTCACCATTTTGGTAAATCTCTACGAGAGAGCTCCCACTTGGGTATGCTAAGAGTGTCCTGGAGGAAGAAGTATGATATTATCTCCGATTGCTTGCTACTTACAAGTACGCTACTCTCGATATCAGGTTTCTGTAAAGAAAGCCGGGTACTGATCTCTTTCTGTAGAAAAAGCTTGAAAGAGACGATTTTGTTGTTGCATTTGAGGTGGATTTATATGTGAGAGGGAAAGTTGTTGATAAGTTCACCCTTAAAGATTTGCATATGCCCATTTACTAGTATTTTAAAAACAAATTCATTTCGTTCTTGCGTATTTGCATGGATGTCGTGAACAGTATCAACAACTCCACATCACATTCGTAGACCTTGTAAAAGCCTTTGATACCATCAACCGACCTCTCATGTGGAACCTTCTGCTCAGGATTGGCATACCACCAAAGATAGTGAACATCATCAAAAGCATCCATAAGGGTATGCAGATTAAAGTATCCGTGGGCGGAGAATTCACAGAGGCTTTTTTAAAAACTCTCCTGGTCTTCGCCAAGGATGCATCCTTGCTCCTGCACTGTTCATCCTGCTTTTCTCCTATGGCTGAGGAAGGCCCATCATTCAATGCCTGACTCTTTGGGATCAAGATCCGCCATAAGTTAGATGGCAAGCTGTTCAACCTCCGTCGGCTAAAGACAAAGTCCGCTACAACATCAACCCAAGACCGAAGTAATGCATGTCCGGTGTGAAGACCCGCCTGACACCACCATTGACGACTTCACTCTAAAGAAAGCACACAAATTTAACTACCTCGGCGGTGACTTGACTGAGGATGGAAACCTTGAGCCTCAAATAAAGAAAAGGATCAGCAGGACAGCTTTCACATTCCGATCCTTGGCAACCAGATGCTTTGACAGGAAAGGTCTGTCATCAAACACCAAGATAGCAGTATACAAGGCCATCATACTACCCACTCTCCTGTATGGAAGTGAAACATGGCCTACACTTCAACATCACATACACATGCTAGAGGTCTACCATCAAAGATCATTGCGACGTCTGGTACAAGGAAACAGCAGACTGGGATGGTTGGCGCAACAGCCTGAGACGAGGAAAAGCCTTGGCTGAGAATTAAGAAATTGGCAGAAAATGCTGAAACTAGACGCAGACGTCGACATGACCGTCAGGAGAACAGGGTCTCCAATTGTCGCCAGCGACAAGGATCGCAGTGAGTGAGTGAGTGATTTGAATGGATGAGTGAATCCAACTAGACAGGAAATGACCGATGAATTCGTGTGGAAGCAAATATTTTTATGCTGTTAGACCTACCCAGATTCGAATTCGTGTGGAGGATATTTGAATCTTCTCGTCGCAAGGACAACCGCCCGGAGACCTGGCGCTTACTGAATATTGAGTAACTGCTGACTACATTGCAGGCTCATACCGTAAGCACGTCACATCACGTCACGCATGACGCTGAAACACTTAACTTCTGCACCATTTTTTTAAAAAGTATAATGAAATTATTATTTTTCTCCAAAGAAGGTCTTATATGAAAAAGTAGAGAAAGGAAATATTAGTTTTTCTGTTAGAAAAAGAAAGAAAATGTAGTTCACGTGCACAATGCACCTTGGGCACGTGGCTATTGTTTACGTCATACTATACAGGAAAACAAATTTCACAGCTCAAAGATTAGGGCTGTGCAAACCGGTGTATGGTGTTTTTAAGTTTGTTTTGTTTTTAAAAAACGTTGATACTCAAGATGTCCAGTAAAGCTAACTCAACCTTGAAACATCGTGTGAGTACCTCAAAAACTGTAACTTCTGATAAAGTTCCAGAAGAGAAGAGGCGAAGAAAACATGGCGGAGTTACAGATATCCGGTAGAGTAACAATTTCTTTACTTTTTAACTTTTAAATCTGTTACTTGTTTGAACTTTGATTAAGTTAAGTTTGATTATTTCTGATTTAATCAAATTTAAGAAAAGCAAAATTAGCGCTGTGAAAATTTTCTCCTTAGCGTGCATGCAACGCAGGAATCCTTATTAACTTCCACGAGTGGCTTCGAGAACTACCGCGGAATTTTGAATTTATGTCTCATATTGCTGGTAAGAAATGGAAAACATTGCTTTTTGAAACTCATTTTCTATTTTGTTGTTGTCTTTGTAGACTTGATGGTATCCGTAATATCCTGGTTTCAAATATGACTCGATAGACATATAATTAGAAATAATTATATCAGAAAAAACAAGATTGCATGGTTTTACTGGAAAGAAATATTGGTCTTTATCCATTTGGGGCATGACGACTGTACAACCTTTGCACTTACGAGAGAATGTGCATTTTGTCACGATAAAATGCACGAAAAGAATTAAAACTACATAAATTAAAGTTACATTTGTAAAATTTGGTGTTTATTGAATTTTCAGAATATAAACTTCCGTAGTTTGGTGTTAGCGACCTTGTAAATAACTAGGAATAAACCATTAAAAGGTTAGGAAATGCTGGCTGCAAGATTTTGACCATATAATTATATAGAACCTTGACCTGTATCACATTTATCTCCCTCTTTGATTTAAGAACTCTGAGGAACTGGGCATAAAAATAGGTGTTGCAAAATGTTATTTAAAATAGCCTCTGTTTCTGACTATTCTACCCTCTCAAATTGCTGGAAAATGCCATTTTGAAGGGTTAAATTTTCAAAGTTTCCCAGACCCCCTCGGTGACATGCATTTATGCTTGATTGTGTCCCAAATCAACAAACGAACCTCCCAGACAAAAACCATCCAATGGGCCTGTCGTCTCGTAAAATTACAGTGTATGCTTATGTAGGCTAGTTGCTATGTCAGGTTTTCAGTAGAAATTTTCAAGAGGAGTCCCAGGGACCCCTTCGTTTTTGAATTAGGGGGCCCAAACAAAATTTCTGTCATCAAAAGTTTATTTTACACCCTAATGTCCTGTCAATCTTGTGCGTCCCAGGGATGCATTGCATTTCATTTTTTGCACCCCAAAATATTTTTTTGTGTAAAATATGCAATATTTTGCGTTAACAAAAACCCTGTATTTAATATAACTTGCAATGTCAAACAATATATTGGCATCATGTACTGGAGTTTCCATACCAGTTAGGAAAGAATGTGAAAAATATAGTTTATAAAGTATTTTAGCTACTGTCTGTAAATATTGTTTGATCACGTAGGCTGAGATTTGTTGATCTCAATATGACTGTGAGGTTTTTTTTTACGGGTATGCTGTTTTTCCTCCCTCTGCAAATTCAACCTCCACTACAAAATCTGAGCTGTTGAGTGATTAAGCATTATAACCTCTGGCAAGGAAGATTGGGCAACCACTTTCTTCACTATTGACGTTAAATAAAGTATTTGTTGTTATTGTTTTTTAGGAGTTTTGTATCTGAAATGCGAGATTATGCTTAATTCTGAAGCTGCTTCTTGTCTCTTCTTCCAAATCATAGTAAAATCTCGGCATGTCCACTGCTGTGCTAATGCTTTGACAGCTATCACTGCCACATGAACACATTGCAGCTTGCACATTTACCTTTCAAACGTCACTTTCACCCAGGGAACTCTGGGTAATTTGGAAGAACAATCTGTAATTTCTTGCAATAAACTTTGAGCAGACTCCCAAATTATGAATACAATCTCTGCTTGAATTGAGTCCACAGATATTCCTTTTAACTTTTGGCAGTATCATTAACGTGTTTAAAAATATATATATTACCAAAGGTGATTTTTGTTATCATGACACACTGATTATCCTATTTTGTTATAAATAACGGAATGTTGTAACTTTAGGTTACTGCTGGCCAGTGTACTACATGTTCACAAAATCATTTATAAATACAGCTAGCTAGTACAAAAATTGAGTCTGGAACTGGCATATGACTACAAGTACCCAAATATCCTATTGCAATTACTGTTTATTCATGCCAGCAAACCTTTAGTATTCATATTGATTTTCTTAGATAATATTAACAGCAATACCTCTTAACAATTTTATGATCACATGAATTTACTTTTTTTGTTTGCTAGTTACTGTCCAATTTCCGAGTGGCACTAGACAACATTTTGAAGTAAGTACTTAGAGCTTAATGGAATAATTATTGTAATTTTTAAGATCTTGTCAAACACTTTATTAAAGGACATGATTACTAGCTACAGTATGAACTATTAATTTTAAGAGTTGGAGAGATTGCTGTTGGAGTGGGGTAAATCTTGCCACCCCCATTTACGGGGATAAACCTGGATCAAAATTGGACTGATGATGATTGATTCAAGGATACACTTATTACCTGGTCCAAGGTCCATTTTGCAAGCTATTCATTTCCATGGACTTGCAATATTTTATTCCTTAACCTGTTGATTACTGTAGAACACAAGAGTGCCTTCAGTTGGGGTTTGACTACCTTTAGGAAAACTAGATAATACATGCACCCCTGCAGTAATACAATATTGTCTCTGTATTATTTAGTTCATATGTTAATTAGATAGTGGGAACTATATTTGCAACTGGTAAGTTTATTCCTGAAATATTTAAATTGTGTATCAGAACATTGAACTTTGCTCTAGTTGTCATACATGGAATGCTGCGTAGCTGTTTCTACAGAAACAGTTTTACAAGTAGTTAAATTTTACACCGTTGTGAAAAATAATTTTTAAAAAACTGGCATTTCGGACAGTCTGTAGTCCTTCATTGTAGTGAATGAAGGACTACAGTCCAAAACGTCAGTTTTTTAAAATTCTTTTTCACTACGGTGTAAAATTTAACTGATTGTAAAACTGTTTGCTGTAGTTGTTCTATTTTTATTATTTCTTTTCCATATTTTGTTTTATTTTTGTTTGTCCACTTTCTAAGATTCCTGAATATTATTGTTACCCATTAAATAGCCTGGCTCTCATATGCCAACAAGCTACCAAGCTAGTGCCAGTAGAGTGGCACTTAGAGTGGGGTAAATCCGGCCGCCCCCATTTACGGATTGATTGATTGATAGATTTAAAGGTTCTTTTTAAGACACGATATATACTTATATCACTTTACATGAGATAAAGTCCTTCATTTCTAATAGCATTGATTTAAAATACTTTTATTGCAACTAAAATTCTTGTTAACTATGTCTAATAAATGTTGAAGTTTTAAAGCCTGGCTGACCATGGAAAAAGAACTTCTGCTTATTTAACATTTTCTCCTAAGGTATGGGGTACTGATTGACCCAGTCCAGATAATGACAGTGTTCCTAGCAGATCCCCATAGATGGCCGTCTGCAAGTCTTGTAGTGTGTAAGTACTAACAGAAATAATAAAAAAAATAATTATTTGAGTCAGAATCTAATTTAAAACTTGATCCATTGTTTATGTCACCATCTTTCATTATGATAATGATATCAGTAATAATAATAATAACAACAACAACAACAATAATAATAACAATAACAGTAGCACTAATAATAATAATAACAATAATAATAATAATTGCCAGTTGTTATTGGGGAGCCGTATCAGTCAACTTTAAGTAGTACATGAAGCGAATTGGCATGAACGTGAGGTTGGAAGTTATCCAGAAAACAGCATTGTTGGGGACAGCAAAGAAACTAAGAAAAGTACTGTCCCTGTAATGTAAGCAGATGGAAAAAGGGACATGGGATCCATGGTGACTTCTTGTAACCCGCTCCCAAGGACTATAAACCAGGATGAACATTGTGGCTGAGTCTACAAGGAATGGATGTAATAATAATCATCATCATCATCATCATGATCATATTCGGTTTTACGTCCGTTTTACATGCTGGCATACGTTGGATGGTTTTCAGAAAATTGACTTCCAAGCTAACCTATCTCTAGCCAGGTCTTTGCTACCTCTTCTTTCTCTGAAATCCATCTTTATCATTTCTTCCCATGTTTTCTTTGGCCTTCCTCTACCAACTGAACCTGACACCTCAACTGCTCTGCATCTACTAACCCAGA